>JBAIZL010000004.1:157807231-157864731 GCA_036971475.1 Prosapia bicincta
GACCTCCTCTTCACAGTTGTCTCTTCCTCGGTTTTAGTTACCACTGTACTTGTACCAGGAGTTACTATGGTTTTGGTTTCTTCTGTCTCAACGACAGTGCTTGATGCCTAAAAATTTTTAAATTTATAATACATATTTGTTTAATACAATATTTGTGGAAATACACTAGTCCCTGGTGATACAAAATATGAGACCCTAATTATACTGCATTTGTGGTCTTTTTTTTCTAGAACAAATTATAGTTTAACATTCTGTTGAGCAAAATGAAAGAGAATTAATCAAGGTTTTATTATATTTCTTTAGTCGCCTTTTGCATTTGATGAACCTATTTAATATATATATATATATATATATATATATATATATATATATATATATATATCATTCGATTTTACTCTATTTTGAGTAGTACTAATTATGTGGTAGTTTAAAGAAAACATTAGGAATACTGAATTTGTAATTTTTAAAAAAACTTTACGTTGTATTACTGCCCTCGGATTGTAGTTACCTAGTGTGGTACATCGGATGGTGTATATCTCACTGGCTAAGTTTCTAAGTCACTGGCTAAGTCTCTCTTCTGGATAAATGTTTTGGTGTACTACACGTTTTGAAGACATTTTTCTAATTATTTAATAATAATCATTTCTTTCGTTTTAAATAATATTCGCTATATTGCGAAATAATGAAGATACACTTACCGGCAGTCCACGTTTTACTATCGTGACGTTCTCTTCCGTTGTCGTGGTTTTTGTTCCAGGCACAACGATCGAAGTGTGACTAGTTTCTGTTGTCTTGTCCACGTGCGTAACGCTCTGGAAATTTCGTACATATATACATTTAGTGGTGGAATTCTATGATTTTAACATTTAATTCCTTAAAATATATAATCCACACATTTATTTTTCAAACAAACTTGTTCATGGCGATTAAAGTGTATTTATAGGCCTATATTTAATATATTATTAGCTCTAATTGTCCTGTCCAGCTAAGTAATGTAAATAGATAAACTTTACTGAAGCGTGAGCCAAATTCGTTTAAATCTCATTCTCTTCCTCTCTACACACTTTCTCGCAAGCTCTTTATTCTTTTTCGCCCTATGTAATTTTTTTATTTGCTACAAACATACAGTCTCTCATATAGCCTACTTTTTATTTTCTCAGTTCCACCTTGTCTTTTATATGCTTACCATCTATGTCATTCCTACTTTCTACATCTCTCTCTCTACAAATATTAAAAAGCAATATTTCGCTCACACACGCATATATGTGTTGTAAAATAAAGGAACTGAATATTATTATAATAATGATAATTAATAATAATAATAATATTGTTATGGGTATATAAATATTTATTGTAGCTTTCCTTACCCCATCTGTTGTCGAACTGCGCTTAACGACAGTTGTCTCCTTATATTCCTTCGGGAATGATGGTCCCGATGTTGTGACGACAGTGGTGTAGCCAGTCTTGGAGGTTTCGTCGAAAGTGTACTTCGTCCAGATCTCTAGCTCCGGTTTGGTGCGGTAAATGGTGGTGACTCTGGTTTTGTAGGTATCGAAGTCCTCTTCGTCTTGTTTGTTAAGTACGCGGTGGATGTATTCTGTTTCCGTTTCGTAGTCCAGCTGGGAGTATAGTATGCTGTAGTAGGTGCGTGTGTACGGGCTAAAGACGTCACGCCAGACGGCAAGGTCTGGATACAGATCGCGAATGGTTTCGATTCTCTCGATGTATTCGGCGAGTGTTTCATCAGAGTACAGAGTAAACACGTCGGTGTAGTAGGTGTCAAGGCTGTCTGTATCGGGTCGGGAGAAAGTCCGGTGGCAGTACTCCTCTTCGGTCTCGCCGATGAGCCTGGCCTGAAAGTTTTAAATACATTCATTAGTTACACTCAACTTTATGTTTAGTAGAAACCAAAGTTAGATGTACTGGCAGAAAGGCCAACCCTTACAGCCTTACTGTTAGAGCAATCTAGATGTTATGTTTACTGTGTACATAACGTGACCATACTAAAATATTAAAGGTAAAAGGTTCGGCAGAATTTGAAAAGTAAATGCACAACACAAGTTAATTGTTAGCTTTGGTAGAAAGGAAAAGTAGGCAATAAGATTCTATAACCTTTACAATAACACATATAGAACATAAAAGGTGAACTCAATAAACAGAAATACCCATGCCCATAAAATGTTCGCTATAGAGTAGTAACACGACCCTGTGCTTCAGGGACTAAGTGTTTATCAATGTTTCAGACTAAATATTTTTTTTACTTTTAAGATGATATTTATTTTCGGGCCTTTGTTACAATCAATCGAAATGATTTGTAAATGGCACTGCCATAAATGATATTTTGGTTCTTGTGAAATATTAAGAAGTCAGGCAGTTATGTATTCAGAAACGAATTTAAAATGTAATAATGAAACTGTGACTATTGAAAAGTTCTTGGAGTGTAACAAATATTTCTTTTCTAAATCTTTAAAACATAACTGATTAATAATCTAACTGACGCAAAAGTGCAATTACAGTAAAACTTTACAAGTGGTAAAATTCCGAGAAAAACCAGTTTCACTTTATGGGAACGATGTTTTTATGGTGGCTAGTACATAGTAATAGTACATCGACACCTCATCTGCTCTTCATAATATGCGTATATATAAAATTATTACACCGCGATTGTTGAAGTTTGTTTTTAAATGTAACATAAATTGAATAAGGATATTTCATAATAGGTATAGTTTTCGCATATAGTTCATGGATGTATTTATTATACGTGCACACTTTAAAGATGACGTCAGTATAGATTTAAATGTACACAAGTTTCTTATACAGGCGTCAATTGTTAGCTTTGGAAGAAAGACAATAACATTCTATAACCTTTACAACAATATGTATAGAACAATAAAACGTGAACTACAATAAACAGAAAATCCTTTGCCCATAAAATGTTCGCTATAGGGTAGTAACAAAACCACGTGCTTCAGGGACCACGTGGACATCATTGTTACAGTCTAAATTATTATTTTACCTTTAAGATGATATCTGTTCTCGTGCCTTTGTTACAATCTACCTGAATGTTTTGTAAATGAATGACACTTTGGTCCCTGTGAAATAATAAAAAGTCATGCAGTTATATATTCATAAACGAAATTAAAATGTAATAATGAAACTGGGTTTAAATATTTAAAAAATAATGTGTGAGCATTGACAAGCTCTTGGATTATATAAATAACACTAAACAAAGTTTCAAAAATGTAACAAATATTTCTTTTCCAAATCTATAAAATATAACTGTTTTAATGGTGGCTAGTATGTACATAGTAATAGTACACCTCCAACCCAGCTGTCGTTAGTGTTCTCGCTACTACGTTTTGTCCCTTATAATTGATTGGAAGGAATGTCGGAGAGGTTTTTAAGGAATTAGGGAAGAATCTAGGATTTCTGTTATTGAGGGATGTGGGTGAAATTAATGTTGGTAATAGAAAGTTGACATCCGTCTTGAAGGGCTTGCGGGATATAAGTGTTGGGGGCCCTACTTACCGGCAAACTTCTCCTGACCACTGTTGTCACTGAAGGTCCGTAGGAGCTTGTGTATCCTTGCACTGAAGTCTTGTCCAGAGTAAAGCTCTCCCATATGGTAAACTCTGGATGTATCTGTCGAATGATTGATATCCTCTTCGAGTACGTATCAAAGTCTTCGTCGATGCGCTTGGGCAAGACCCTCGTGTAGTACGACTCCCACGTCTCGGTATCCAGCTTGTACAAGGTGAGTGTGTAGTAGGTCTTGGTGAGCTCCAAGTAGTCGGGGTTGTTCCAGGCCTCGCAGTGCGGGTTCAAACGTCGGAACGTTTCGACCCTCTTCAGGTACTGCGCGACAGTCTCGTCGTCGTAATAGTTGAACACTCGACTGACGAAAGTCTCATAGTCTTCAGTGCTTCGTTGGACAAACACTCTCGAAACGTACTCCTCGTCTGTCTCGTGCTCGTGTCTCTCTTCCTGAAATATGATTTATTATTGAAAATATATCCATATCAACCTTACAAATCTGTATAAAAAAGAATCCCGATTTCAAAACTAACCAAATTTTAAGGAATTTTGATAGTTTGGCTTTAACCTTATGATCATGACTCGCGTAGCCAGATTCGCGTACGTAAGTAGATATGTTCGTACGGGGACATGAGAAAAAATATTATTCAGGAAAGGGGTGACGTTATTAGAGACTCTTTGAAGAATACTTTCCGAACCAAGCGTTAAGGCTGAACGTTTTGTTTTTCACTAATATATATTTTTATTTACAAATCAAGTAATACAAACAAACATTTTTAAAGGTCAATTCCTACTTAGACTAACAAAGAAAAATTTTATTTTGTTTACTTGATAGTAAATAATTACAAAATTATATAAATAAAGTAACATAACCTATTCGTTAAAATAGCTGTACAACCACTTAAGCTATAAGATAAAATCAGCTGTTTTATGAAATCAAATGTTATCTTTAATTTTATTCCAAGTAGGACAAATAACTATATTGCATACCTTGCCCCTTTTGTGAAGTTTTTCACTTATGTAAAACTAAAATTATTCATTAAGTGTAAATAATGAATTATTGTTTAAAAACTGAAGTAACATCATGTGTCATTCACTACAACTTTAAAAAAATGTATTTGACCTTGAATGGGGGAATAAAAAGTATCTTAATAACGATTGAAAATTTTAACAATATATATAAGGGAGAGTGTAAACTAAAAGAAGGAATTGAAACAAAATAACAGCCTATTTTTTGAGTACTTTCGATGAATAATTTCGAACTCTAAGAATAAATAGCAATAAATAAATGTAAAATATTTACAATCAGTGTTTTTCGTCTCGATCAGTATCATTTATAGAATAAAAATAAATATTAAACAACTCCTGAAGAGGTTGAAGTGTTGAAACACGTTGAAAATATAAGGTATTTGATACCCGTAAGATGTGGCTTATGTAGAATTGAATGTTAATGAAATCGAAGTAGAGCGATTAATGTATGAGAAGACTTGGCGAGGTATAAAGAAGTAGATTTGGCATTTTCCAACTGGTAAACTGAACAGATTCAAAAGTGAATAATAGAAGGCGAAACGTATATCAAAGAAGCATGTAGTCTATGGATTGTTCAAGATAGGTATTAAAAAGTAAATAAATATTGAAAATAAAAAAGTCTATAAACGAGAAAATGCATACAAACGACATAGTAGAATTAAACATATAAATATAATCTAAAAAATATGGAACTTGAAGCCTCTGAAATGTTTTGTAAGTAGTAATAAAATAATAAATTCAAAATGAAGTGCTTACAATAAAAAATTGTATTTGGTGAATATGTAGCCTATATGGAAAGAAGTGAATATATTGTGTAATTGTATGTTGGTGAAACGCTATTATAAGAAGGGCCTTCTACATTAAAGTTTAAGGTAGGTCGAAGAACGGTTAACGAATGGTACAAGGGATGAAATAAATCTGGTTTTCACGCCTTAAGGCAAAGGAAATGTAGAAGTTATTTTAAAATCTGTGAAACATGGTAAACCGTAAATTAAAATCAGACGATTTTACACTAAGGAAGTAAGCCCAGAGACAATGGACAGGGTACACTTATAGGGGTGTATTGAAGGCTGGCAAACGAGTATTGCACATATTTTAATAAAGCTTACCAGCTTCCCGCCAAAGTAATGAATAGTCGAAATCAGTTTGGTCTTCTTAATGTACTTGTGTCCATTTATGTCGCCGATTTCAGTTTTTTCTTCGGTTTCCGTTAAAACCTCTTCTTTGTGCAGGTCAACATGTTTGGATTCCAAGTAGGTCTCTACCTCCTGTAAGAAAACTAGTCTTTAATACATTTTAGTAAGGGTACGTTTTAAGCATATAATTGTTTCAGTTTTAACGACACCCCGATCATCCGAACGCAATGTCCGGATGATAGAGATACGGATAATCCTGATGTAAAAGTTTAATTTATTAGATTATTACCAGATGGTAATTTGAGTCTTTAACATACCCAGTTAGGGAAGCAACATTTTTGAAACAGTGAATCAAATATCTGTTTTGTTTTGTTTTGGATTCAGGTAATCGTTTTCTTTATAAACACCAATGTCATATTTTATACGTTTGAGATAGGGATATGCAATTATTTTTATATTTTCCGATTATCCATATGAAATCGAAAGACATGTATTTTTGAAGATATGTACTTTTAAGGTCGAAACCTGTTTTCTTAAACATATTTTGGGTTTTGTAACCTTTTTTGTTTTTAATGCAATCATAAAGGCATACCTATTTTACGTGAAATTGTTTCTTTATTTTAAACTGTACATTAATGTCTTGCTGGTTTAAGCTTCTTCATGTGCATCATTCTTACTTTTACTTGAAACCAGTGCTTCCGACTTCATCAGAACTCGGTTGCGGATGGACAATTACCTCAGACACACTTTACATGGCGCTATTGATTTGCAATTAGTATACCGTTGCACTTGAAGACGCCTGTTGTAATCGGCGAAAAATTGCGTTAGTATGACAATTATAAATACGCTAATGTTTATTTGTCATGTTTTTAAGACCTAAATGAGTATTCATGAAAATGTTTCCATTAATTATGTACTAAATATTAAAAAAATAATAAAATGTTTATTTTAAACCTATTTTTAATAATTTATAAGTAATTTTATTATCTTTTTTCACTTAAATATGGCTGTTTTCAGATTTACTTACATCTTCCTCGGATTCGGTCGCTCTCCGGGCATTGAAGGCTGTGCCAGGATCGAACAACTGCAACAAACACACCAACTGTGAGTAAGTCAGCTGTTAAATATTTACTGTCTATAAATATACATTTACTATTGCTTTAGAAATAAGTTAAAATTGAGCTTAATTGCTAGAGAACATTATTACCTGAATTAGGGGTTCACAGACTCGGGGGGCGCCTCCCTGGGGGACAGAATGTTTTTAGGGGCTTGGATAAGTGCACTGCAATTGCCCAGAAGAGAGGTGTGTGCCCTTGAATAGGTGTATCGTAGGGAGACTGACGTGACACGCGCTTACTGAACTATGGCATTGTTTTCTGTAGAGTGTTTAGTCGTTACTTATTTATGTTCTCTGTGCTTGAAGATCATTTATTATGTTATAAACGGATATAAATATATATATATATATATATATATATATATATATATATATATATATATATATATATATTTATATATCACATATATTTAAATATAATATAATACATATTTACCCATGTCAAGCCTTGATTTAAGATATTGGACAAGGCCCGAACCAAGTCTATCACTGTAGGATTGCAGCATCATCATTTGTAGGGTGAATTTTAATTATATATTTATATTAAAAGTTAAATAAAAACACCTGATATTTATTTGACCTAACCAGCTTCAGTTTTAAACTCAGATTGTAATTCATGACCATTTAAAAATGGGAACCTCATGTGAGTGTTATAAAGGGGGATCATACCCTGAAAGATTGTGAATCGCAGACCTAGAGGGTCAATTCTCTAATAAAAGGTTGAAAGGTGATGGGGAATACTTTCGCCCTTATTACGTACAGATAAGGGTCTCCTCTAAACCATGTTACTGGTATAGAAATGAGTTATAATTATACGATGAGGCTAGATACAAAGTTGTAAAGACGTTCTCGGGAAACGAATATACGCTCACTGGAATCAAATTAGGACTAAGGCAGAAAGCAGCTTGGCTTTATAAAGCCCTTATTTAAAACCTAAAATAGCTGAGCGTGTCGATTGTTTGGTGAAATAACTGTGTTTCACACTAGAATAGTAATAAAAAAAAGTAAAACTCACCAGAAAAGAACACAGAATCAAGCCGCAAAAAGCAACGCGGTTCTTCATGTTGAAAGTGCCTGCGCTCTGGAAGACTAGGACGAGCACATCTTCATATATAGCGAGGCATGTTTGCAAGTCGTTGCCGAATTAGAGCCAAGCGCAATCATAAACGCATTAAAATCATTAGCGCAACAAATCGGTATTAGATTTAATGCCTTTTTTGATTAACATATGGCCGGCATTACGCTGAGAGTACAGGCTGTCAGGCGAGCGTAGCTTCTAGGCGCAAGTTGAGTTAAGGGCAATACAATTCATCATGCCAACATATATACAGTGATCCCTCGTTATTCGTGAGGGTTACGCTCCCCGAATTTACCGCGAATAGTGAAACCATCTGTATATGGAAAGCGAAGGGTTACGTTCCACATAAAAAATGTTAACTTCAATTATAGCTATACTGACACTTATAATAGAATATGATATATTTACTTACTTTACAATTACATACATATTTTGATTGATAATTTAATTTTTCCTTAAAATCGGGAAACACGAACATTCTATTAAATATGCGCGCTCCCACACACAGAAACACATTCTTTACTGTTAAACACTATCCATTAAATGTTTAAACACCAAATTTTACAATGAAAATATTGGAAACAGCTCCAATACTACAAAAATAATCAAACATAACAAATAAATTAAGTTACCTAAGATTAAACCCTTATGTACACTTCGATGACTATGTCATCATCACCAGAGGGTTTTATTACAAAATTACAATCCGGCAAACAAGAAGTTACAAAGTAGAGTGACCTAATTTTAGACTAACATTGTTCATTTGATTATTCAAAAACTTTAATTTTACTTTTTGCGCGATATTTTTCTAGTTCTTTACACACTTTTTTATACAGCGATAGTGTTTCTTCCAGATATGGATTAAATTTTAATGTTCATTCTAAATAGGGATTAATTTCAGTAACGGCGGCAGCTAACTGTTTCCCTAAACATACAAATTAGCGATAGATTTTAAATATCAAATTCTGCGATATATTTTTGTATGATTTCCTCATCTTCGTTGCCCAAGATAAGCACAGAATTAGTTCTTTCGTCAAATCTTGGATAACACTTTTCAAGAGATTGCCTGAGATTTTCATTGTTAATTTGTTTATAGGAAGGTGATTTGTTTACTGAAAATTCCATGTCATATTGGGAGATTATAGATCCGCTAGCACTACAGCAGAGTAGGACGGTCATGATCCTTTGCGGATTTAACCCCGAGCATATTTCTCCTCCTTAGATAAGGAAGTTCGTGAAGGCATTCTTTTCCAAAACCGTCCAGTCTTATCCTTTTAAATAAGACAGATGTCTTTTGAGTAGTAGGGCTAGTAGTGTGCACTATAACGGATGTTTGGAGAATAATCAGATTTCCTTGTGGTAAATAAATACAGTTATGTATAAAATAAATAAGACAACATGTCATACAACCTTCACACTAACTATACTATCTTTTTTGCTTTTCTTTTTTTTAAAAATACGTTACATATTAGCGGGATATCCTGTAACTTTGCCAACCGCGAATAACGAGCCCGCGAATTGCGAGGAACAACTGTATTGCAAAAATGACCAAATTTAGACTCAACAGAATTCACTCATTTATCGTTGTTCTCATTTTTCTCATCATTTACTTGTTCTAATTGTTTAGTACAGTTTCCCAAACGATCTCAACTTTTGGCCCTCTTCAGGTAAAATAAGTTTTGGGGTCGCCACTACAGAAAATTTGGCACTTTTGTTGATAGTAAAGTTTTAACCGAATTAGTGTTTTCTTACTACGATACTCAGTACATATCGGTATATTTCTTTGAAAATTTTTTATAACTAAACAATATAAACAAACATTTTTTGAAGTAAGGTCCTACTTAGTTCAAGAAAGAAAAAAATTATTTTCGTTGCAATATATTAAATAATTATAATTAATTTAAATATAGTAACACAACCTATGCTTTAAAACAGCTGTGGTAGCACATAACCTACAACATAAAATCATCTGTTTTTATGAAATCATATGATGTCAATTATTTTTAAACAGTTGGAGCGAAGTAACGATATGGCATACATGCCCCTTTTGTGAAATGTTTTTCTCCTATATATATCTCTCTCTCTCTCTCTCTCTATATATATATATATATATATATATAACTAAAACTATTTCATTATTAAACCTAATTTATTAAATCATTAATATTTGAAAAACTCTGTTAACGTCAAGTATGATGAGTCCAACTTTATGACGATCAAGTTCGTATATATATATATATATATATATATATATATATATATATATACACTGTATATAAGCAAATAGAATATTTACAAAAATACTAACAAAGTAGTTAATCATTGTTCTATTTATAATATAAAGGTTTGTGCAGTTATAAAGGTGATGTGGGAACCTATTAACAAAAGAAGGGACCAAGTATTTAAAGATGGGAGTTTCCAAGTGACCAAAATATACCTTGGATATGAGACTGTACCGTTAGGAAGGCTATTTGCAAAAGGTGCGGGAATCACCAGATTAAATAAAAAACGTAAAGAGGGGGGTGATTATGAGGTTTATAAACTTAGTAAATTCAAAACAAGTTTAAATTCATTGTTATAAAATATTAATCTAGTTTTTTCACCACTTTCTAATTTATAAATGATCCAGAATAACGACTCGAGAGAAAGAGCAAATAACACTGTAATCATTAAACTTTATTGTATTAAAAAATTAAAGCCTCAACAGTCCATCTTTTTAGTAATTGTAATATTACTTGAGCAATCAATCTTGTCACTGCATAGTATTAAGGTAATTTGGTATAATGTGTAATAAATTAAATGACAGGAATAAATGCAAGGGATGTTGAAATGTTATATGATTGTTAATTATCTAGAAATCTGAATGTATTGTTAATTATTTAGAAACCTGAATGTGTAACCATAGAAGGTAAGGCAATTAAATATAACCTGAAAGAAAAAGATATTTTAAATAACTTAGGTTATAATATACATATATATATATATATATACATATATATATATATATATATATATATATATATATATATACATATATACACACATATATATATACATATATATATATATATATATATATATGTATATATATATATATATATATATATATATATATATATATATATATATATATATATATAGAATATCAAATGTGTTTTCCTGTTAGAATATTTTTAAGATCAAATAATATACACAAATACAGGAATATTTAATTTATTGAATAATAAACTCAAAGCTTTTCGTTAGTTTACATTATTAACTCTTGAGTTTTTATTATCATTCTTAGTATTGTAACTCCTGAGGATGTTGGTAATGTAAACCAACGAAAAGCTTTGAGTTTATTATTCAATAAATTAAACATTCCTGTATTTGTGTATATTATTTGATCTTAAATATATATATATATATATATATATATATATATATATATATATATATGTGTGTGTGTGTGTGTGTACGTATAAGTACGGGGATACATATAAGGAGATTGTGAACTAATAGAAGGAATTGAAAAAAATCAATAAAAATATTAATCAATAAATGAATGAGTCACAACAAGCATTTTATATTGTCATCTATATGGGTAAATATGGGTAAAAAATGGGCAGAATATATTACATAGCGTAGCTCTTTTGTCTTACGCATTAAAAACAATTTTACTAAAGAAACTATATCAATTTTAGAGAAGTTAAAAAAAAGAAGTTGGTGTAAACAAGAACGAACAATTATATAAAGAGTTAGTTGTGGCATTTAGATGTATTTTACAGCAAAATCAGTTTATATTTGATAGTAAGCTCTATAAACCTAAAGATGGATTGGGCATGGGTAACTTATTATCAGGAAGTTGGAGTGAGATTTTTATACAACATATTGAAGAAAATAACAAAGCACATATATTACAGAAATATCAATGTATAGAATATCTAAGATGTGAAGACGGTTCCCTAATGATAATTAAAAGTACATGAGAAAATGTAGAAGATGAAATTTTAGTAGATATTAATACACAACAATTTGATAATAACAATTGGAAACAGGAAGACATAATTATAAATTTTTTAGATCTAAAAATAATAAAGAAACTTAACAGACTTGAGTTTGAAATTTTCGATAAAACCATACACTGATATTATTATAATTTTTGATTCTCACTAGCTATTGGAGCATAAATTGACTATGCTATCAGAGCATAGATGCTTTCCGATCTATGTTTAATAGGTTAAACAGCTTACCTTTATCTAAACAGGAATAAAAGAAAGAACTAGATGTAATGTATCAGATAGCTAAAAATAATAATTATAATAATACGATAATAAGAAAATTAGGAAAAAGAATAAAAAAATAAAAACAATAGAAAACAAGAAAACATAAATAAGGAACACATGTTGCCGAAGTTTGAATTTACGGGTAAAGAAATATATAAGATATCTAATGTTTTTAACAATCTCAAAGTGAGGATTGCAATGAGCACATCAAGCACTCATAATAATATACTAAATACAAATATAAAGGATGATAATAAATTTGATAAAAATGTAGTGTATGAAATTAATTGTCAATGTAACGCAATATCTATAGGACAAGCTGCTAGAAAATGCAAAACTAGGTATAAGGAACACATGTCAGCATACAAATATAAAAAAAAAAATATTTCTAATTTTGTAACACATCTTATTGAAGAGGAACATACGCCAAGAGAAATTGAAAAAGAGATGAAGTCAATAAAATACGAGAATAAAGTAAAATCTCTTAATATTATTGAACATCTTGTAATATACAAAGCCCAATTGGAAAATTCGTCAATAACAAACAAACAAATATAGTATCAATCGAATGTAATGTTTAAAAATTTCAAATGGTTCCAAAATAAATACAATATATTAAACAATAAACAGAGCTTTGAATAAGCTGAGCCGATGTGAGATAAAGGTTGAATAACAAAGAGGGGTGTAGCTAGATAAGATTAAAGACGATTCCCATGCAAGGAAGACCAATTCATAAAAGGTTCTGACTGATGGAGGTCCTCCGAAACGCGTCAACGAGTAAAGTGACAATGCTGGAAATAGCAGGTATTTATGCTACTCTAAATAAAAATATAAATCCTAGCGGAAAAGTAGAAAATTTTCGAAAGGATTGCGAAATAATTTACGGAATCAAATTTAAAAGCCTGAGGCGGAAAGGAAGGGGTGAAAAATTTCGAAACGTTAATAAAAAATACGCACAAGATTTTCATTTTAATATTTTATAAATTAGCAAACAGTAAAAAAGAAGAATCCGGGATATAAAATCTATGTAAATAACTCCAGAAAACCCTTCCGAAAGGGTAGCATTGACCTTCCTGGAGGATCGGGATATAATATATATCCCAAAGCCTCAATTATATAAATTAACTGCAATTTTACACCATTATATAACTATGCATAGTTTGATGAAATTAATGAATTAATTGATTAATTAATGAATAAATGAAATTTATTCCTTTAAATTAAATGCAATCTATTTGGGAAATTAGTTTAATGCAAAACAAGTTCTTTAAAGAATTTCAAACTTTTACTTTCACAAACAACAGTTCTATAAACACTCACCGAGTCTCAGAGGCTTCTTTGAAACGTTTGTAAATATCATCCCTCTAGTACAGCGATTCTCTCCACGACATAAACTATTGTGCTTGTAAGAGCTTTTCCTAAGTTCGACCATCGCCAACCACGTTACGCATATTGTAAACGAACATTGTAGACGCGCATTCATTAACATATACGAAAACTTTCTTTATGGTTGTGTTACAAAACAGACAAATTTAAAATAATTTTGTGGATCGTAAAAGTTTTTTAAGAAGTATAAATTGTTTTTTTTATAGTTAAACCTAAATCCCCTCTTCCATTTTGGGTAA
Source organism: Prosapia bicincta (assembly GCA_036971475.1). Classification (NCBI taxonomy): domain Eukaryota; kingdom Metazoa; phylum Arthropoda; class Insecta; order Hemiptera; family Cercopidae; genus Prosapia; species Prosapia bicincta. Next base: position 157,821,016 of record JBAIZL010000004.1, read on the forward strand.
TATTAATAATTAACAATATAAAAGGAATGAAGAAACTTAGAGCAAATACTACGAATAAGTATTACCTGTAAAAAGAACCTTAAAAGAGGACTTGGAGAGAGATGTTATAACAGTTTATTAGAGTTACTATTTATTTTTTTCAAATGATTGTAATGAAAAATATTCTTGGATATATTCTTCTTTGTTTATAAAAATTAACGCATTCTTTTCTGGAACGTTACTGATATTTCATATTATTAAAATTCGTTTCAGTAGCTTATTTATGTTTTGTGACAAAACAATAATATTATCGTAATTAATTTCTCTATAATTATTAGTAATTAATTTTTGTTAAATATCTTTTATAATAAAACTGGTAGTATTAAGGCAGGCATTCATGTTCCTTGCTTAATTCGTACAAGCACGTGCAACTAAAGTTTTCCCACTGACACTTTAGTTTTTGTCTCCGCTAAACGTAACACATACTAGCTTGAAGGGTTTAGTACTCTTTGGTTCTCTCACCGTCTGCTGGTTATCGGGGAGTTTGAGAGATTTTGTGTTCGGATAGAGGTCAGTTCTTTTTTTATGTTTATAGCCCATTTTTATTCCTCTAAAATATCAGAATCAATCGGATTTCAGTGAATATTCAATAGAATCTCGGCATTCCGAGTCCAGATTTCTCGAGCTTCCGTTAAATTCGAGTCGGCTAACCCGAGGGATTAATCAGTTAAGCCGCCGGCGGCGTTTAAATAATTATTTCATATAAGAACTAAAGCCGGTCGGATGGATAGAGAACTATTCAAAAAGTGGTTTTTAGGGAGTTTGTGCCAGAAACTGAAAAGTTTTTAAAATCATAAATTTGCTTCGGAAGGCTATTTTACTGTTACAAAGCACCGTCGCATCTCGATTAAGATCAACTGTGCTCTGGTGATATATGTGGCTTATATCTTCTCGCAAATGCTATGAGCCTAATCCAGCCGATGGATCAGGGTGCTCTAGTGATATCCGTGGCTTATATATTCTCGCAAATGCTATGAGCCTAATCCAGCCGATGGATCAGGGTGCTCTGGTGATATCCGTGGCTTATATCTTCTCGCAAATGCCATGATCCTAATCCAGCCGATGGATCAGGGTGCTCTGGTGATATCCGTAGCTTATATCTTTTCGCAAACGCTATGAGCCTAATCCAGCCGATGGATCAGGGTGCTCTGGTGATATCCGTGGCTTATATATTCTCGCAAATGCTATGAGCCTAATCCAGCCGATGGATCAGGGTGCTCTGGTGATATCCGTGGCTTATATCTTCTCGCAAATGCCATGATCCTAATCCAGCAAATGGATCAGGGTGCTCTGGTGATATCCATGGCTTATATCTTCTCGCAAATGCTATGAGCCTAATCCTGCGATGGATCAGGGTGCTCTGGAGATATCCGTGGCTTATATCTTCTCGCAACTGTGCTCTGGTGATATCCGTGGCTTATATCTTCTCGCAAATGCTATGAGCCTAATCCAGCCGATGGATCAGGGTGCTCTGGTGATATCCGTGGCTTATATCTTCTCGCAAATGCTATGAGCCTAATCCAGCAGAAGGATCAGGGTGCTCTGGTGATATCCGTGACTTATATCTTCTCGCAACTGTGCTCTGGTGATATCCGTGGCTTATATCTTCTCGCAAATGCTATGAGCCTAATCCAGCCGATGGATCAGGGTGCTCTGGTGATATCCGTGACTTATATCTTCTCGCAACTGTGCTCTGGTGATATCCGTGACTTATATCTTCTCGCAAATGCTATGAGCCTAATCCAGCCGATGGATCAGGGTGATCTGGTGATATCCGTGGCTTATATCTTCTCGCAAATGCTAAGAGCCTAATCCAGCCGATGGATCAGGGTGCTCTGGTGATATACGTGGCTTATATCTTCTCGCAAATGCTATGAGCCTAATCCAGCCGATGGATCAGGGTGCTCTGGTGATATCCGTAGCTTATATCTTTTCGCAAACGCTATGAGCCTAATCCAGCCGATGGATCAGGGTGCTCTGGTGATATCCGTGACTTATATCTTCTCGCAACTGTGCTCTGGTGATATCCGTGGCTTATATCTTCTCGCAAATGCTATGAGCCTTATCCAGCCAATGGATCAGGGTGCTCTGGTGATATCCGTGACTTATATCTTCTCGCAACTGTGCTCTGGTGATATCCGTGACTTATATTTTCTCGCAAATGCTACGAGCCTAATCCAGCCGATGGATCAGGGTGCTCTGGTGATATCCGTGGCTTATATCTTCTCGCAAATGCTAAGAGCCTAATCCAGCCGATTGATCAGGGTGCTCTGGTGATATACGTGGCTTATATCTTCTCGCAAATGCTATGAGCCTAATCCAGCCGATGGATCAGGATGCTCTGGTGATATCCGTGGCTTATATCTTTTCGCAAATGCTATGAGACTAATCCACCCGATGGATCAGGGTGCTCTGGTGATATCCGTGGCTTATATCTTCTCGCAAATGCTATGAGCCAATTCCAGCCGATGGATCAGGGTGCTCTGGTGATATGCGTGGCCTACATCTTCTCGCAACTGTGCTCTGGTGATATCCGTGGCTTATATCTTTTCGCAAATGCTATGAGCCAAATCCAGCCGATGGATCAGGGTGCTCTGGTGATATTCGTGGCTTATATTTTCTCGCAAATGCTATGAGCCTAATCCAGCCGATGGATTTGGGTGCTCTGGTGATGTCCGTGGCTTATATCTTCTCGCAAATGCTATGAGCCTAATCCAGCCGATGGATCAGGGTGCTCTGGTGATATCCGTGACTTATATCTTCTCGCAACTGTGCTCTGGTGATATCCGTGACTTATATCTTCTCGCAAATGCTATGAGCCTAATCCAGCCGATGGATCAGGGTGCTCTGGTGATATCCGTGGCTTATATCTTCTCGCAAATGCTAAGAGCCTAATCCAGCCGATGGATCAGGGTGCTCTGGTGATATACGTGGCTTATATCTTCTCGCAAATGCTATGAGCCTAATCCAGCCGATGGATCAGAGTGCTCTGGTGATATCCGTAGCTTATATCTTTTCGCAAACGCTATGAGCCTAATCCAGCCGATGGATCAGGGTGCTCTGGTGATATCCGTGACTTATATCTTCTCGCAACTGTGCTCTGGTGATATCCGTGGCTTATATCTTCTCGCAAATGCTATGAGCCTAACTAAGCCGATGGATCAGGGTGCTCTGGTGATATCCGTGACTTTTATCTTCTCGCAACTGTGCTCTGGTGATATCCGTGACTTATATCTTCTCGCAAATGCTATGAGCCTAATCCAGCCGATGGATCAGGGTGCTCTGGTGATATCCGTGGCTTATATCTTCTCGCAAATGCCATGATCCTAATCCAGCCGATGGATCAGGGTGCTCTGGTGATATCCGTGGCTTATATCTTCTCGCAAATGCTATGAGCCTAATCCTGCGATGGATCAGGGTGCTCTGGAGATATCCGTGGCTTATATCTTCTCGCAACTGTGCTCTGGTGATATCCGTGGCTTATATCTTCTCGCAATTGCTATGAGCCTAATCCAGCCGATGGATCAGGGTGCTCTGGTGATATCCGTGGCTTATATCTTCTCGCAAATGCTATGAGCCTAATCCAGCCGATGGATCAGGGTGCTCTGGTGATATCCGTGACTTATATCTTCTCGCAACGGTGCTCTGGTGATATCCGTGGCTTATATCTTCTCGCAAATGCTATGAGCCTAATCCAGCCGATGGATCAGGGTGCTCTGGTGATATCCGTGACATATCTTCTCGCAACTGTGCTCTGGTGATATCCGTGACTTATATCTTCTCGCAAATGCTATGAGCCTAATCCAGCCGATGGATCAGGGTGCTCTGGTGATATCCGTGGCTTATATCTTCTCGCAAATGCTAAGAGCCTAATCCAGCCGATGGATCAGGGTGCTCTGGTGATATACGTGGCTTATATCTTCTCGCAAATGCTATGAGCCTAATCCAGCCGATGGATCAGGGGGCTCTGGTGATATCCGTGGCTTATATATTCTCGCAAATGCTATGAGCCTAATCCAGCCGATGGATCAGGGTGCTCTGGTGATATCCGTGGCTTATATCTTCTCGCAAATGCCATGATCCTAATCCAGCCGATGGATCAGAGTGCTCTGGTGATATCCGTGGCTTATATCTTCTCGCAAATGCTATGAGCCTAATCCTGCGATGGATCAGGGTGCTCTGGAGATATCCGTGGCTTATATCTTCTCGCAACTGTGCTCTGGTGATATCCGTGGCTTATATCTTCTCGCAAATGATATGAGCCTAATCCAGCCGATGGATCAGGGTGCTCTGGTGATATCCGTGGCTTATATCTTCTCGCAAATGCTATGAGCCTAATCCAGCCGATGGATCAGGGTGCTCTGGTGATATCCGTGACTTATATCTTCTCGCAACTGTGCTCTGGTGATATCCGTGGCTTATATCTTCTCGCAAATGCTATGAGCCTAATCCAGCCGATGGATCAGGGTGCTCTGGTGATATCCGTGACTAATATCTTCTCGCAACTGTGCTCTTGTGATATCCGTGACTTATATCTTCTCGCAAATGCTATGAGCCTAATCCAGCCGATGGATCAGGGTGCTCTGGTGATATCCGTGGCTTATATCTTCTCGCAAATGCTAAGAGCCTAATCCAGCCGATGGATCAGGGTGCTCTGGTGATATACGTGGCTTATATCTTCTCACAAATGCTATGAGCCTAATCCAGCCGATGGATCAGGGTGCTCTGGTGATATCCGTAGCTTATATCTTTTCGCAAACGCTATGAGCCTAATCCAGCCGATGGATCAGGGTGCTCTGGTGATATCCGTGACTTATATCTTCTCGCAACTGTGCTCTGGTGATATCCGTGACTTATATCTTCTCGCAAATGCTATGAGCCTAATCCAGCCGATGGATCAGGGTGCTCTGGTGATATCCGTGGCTTATATCTTCTCGCAAATGCTAAGAGCCTAATCCAGCCGATGGATCAGGGGGCTCTGGTGATATCCGTGGCTTATATATTCTCGCAAATGCTAAGAGCCTAATCCAGCCGATGGATCAGGGTGCTCTGGTGATATACGTGGCTTATATCTTCTCACAAATGCTATGAGCCTAATCCAGCCGATGGATCAGGGTGCTCTGGTGATATCCGTAGCTTATATCTTTTCGCAAACGCTATGAGCCTAATCCAGCCGATGGATCAGGGTGCTCTGGTGATATCCGTGACTTATATCTTCTCGCAACTGTGCTCTGGTGATATCCGTGGCTTATATCTTCTCGCAAATGCTATGAGCCTAATCCAGCCGATGGATCAGGGTGCTCTGGTGATATCCGTGGCTTATATCTTCTCGCAAATGCTATGAGCCTAATCCAGCCGATGGATCAGAGTGCTCTGGTGATATCCGTGGCTTATATCTTCTCGCAAATGCTATGAGCCTAATCCTGCGATGGATCAGGGTGCTCTGGAGATATCCGTGGCTTATATCTTCTCGCAACTGTGCTCTGGTGATATCCGTGGCTTATATCTTCTCGCAAATGCTATGAGCCTAATCCAGCCGATGGATCAGGGTGCTCTGGTGATATCCGTGGCTTATATCTTCTCGCAAATGCTATGAGCCTAATCCAGCCGATGGATCAGGGTGCTCTGGTGATATCCGTGACTTATATCTTCTCGCAACTGTGCTCTGGTGATATCCGTGGCTTATATCTTCTCGCAAATGCTATGAGCCTAATCCAGCCGATGGATCAGGGTGCTCTGGTGATATCCGTGACTAATATCTTCTCGCAACTGTGCTCTGGTGATATCCGTGACTTATATCTTCTCGCAAATGCTATGAGCCTAATCCAGCCGATGGATCAGGGTGCTCTGGTGATATCCGTGGCTTATATCTTCTCGCAAATGCTAAGAGCCTAATCCAGCCGATGGATCAGGGTGCTCTGGTGATATACGTGGCTTATATCTTCTCACAAATGCTATGAGCCTAATCCAGCCGATGGATCAGGGTGCTCTGGTGATATCCGTAGCTTATATCTTTTCGCAAACGCTATGAGCCTAATCCAGCCGATGGATCAGGGTGCTCTGGTGATATCCGTGACTTATATCTTCTCGCAACTGTGCTCTGGTGATATCCGTGACTTATATCTTCTCGCAAATGCTATGAGCCTAATCCAGCCGATGGATCAGGGTGCTCTGGTGATATCCGTGGCTTATATCTTCTCGCAAATGCTAAGAGCCTAATCCAGCCGATGGATCAGGGTGCTCTGGTGATATACGTGGCTTATATCTTCTCGCAAATGCTATGAGCCTAATCCAGCCGATGGATCAGGATGCTCTGGTGATATCCGTGGCTTATATCTTTTCGCAAATGCTATGAGCCTAATCCACCCGATGGATCAGGGTGCTCTGGTGATATCCGTGGCTTATATCTTCTCGCAAATGCTATGAGACAATTCCAGCCGATGGATCAGGGTGCTCTGGTGATATGCGTGGCCTACATCTTCTCGCAACTGTGCTCTGGTGATATCCGTGGCTTATATCTTTTCGCAAATGCTATGAGCCAAATCCAGCCGATGGATCAGGGTGCTCTGGTGATATTCGTGGCTTATATTTTCTCGCAAATGCTATGAGCCTAATCCAGCCGATGGATCAGGGTGCTCTGGTGATATCCGTGGCTTATATCTTCTCGCAAATGCTATGAGCCTAATCCAGCCGATGGATCAGGGTGCTCTGGTGATATCCGTGACTTATATCTTCTCGCAACTGTGCTCTGGTGATATCCGTGGCTTATATCTTCTCGCAAATGCTATGAGCCTAATCCAGCCGATGGATCAGGGTGCTCTGGTGAAATCCGTGGCTTATATCTTCTCGCAAATGCTATGAGCCTAATCCAGCCGATGGATCAGGGTGCTCTGTTGATATCCGTGTCTTATATCTTCTCGCAAATGCTAAGAGCCTAATCCAGCCGAAGGATCAGGGTGCTCTGGTGATATACGTGGCTTATATCTTCTCGCAAATGCTATGAGCCTAAACCAGCCGATGGATCAGGGTGCTCTGGTGATATCCGTGGCTTATATCTTTTCGCAAATGCTATGAGCCTAATCCAGCCGATGGATCAGGGTGCTCTGGTGATATCCGTGGCTTATATCTTCTCGCAAATGCTATGAGCCTAATCCAGCCGATGGATCAGGGTGCTCTGGTGATATGCGTGGCCTATATCTTCTCGCAACTGTGCTCTGGTGATATCCGTGGCTTATATCTTTTCGCAAATGCTATGAGCCAAATCCAGACGATGGATCAGGGTGCTCTGGTGATATTCGTGGCTTATATCTTCTCGCAACTGTGCTCTGGTGATTTCCGTGGCTTATATCTTTTCGCAACTGTGCTCTGGTGATTTCCGTGGCTTATAGCTTTTCGCAAATGCTATGAGCCTAATCCAGCCGATGGATCAGGGTGCTCTGGTGATATCCGTGGCTTATATCTTTTCGCAAATGCTATGAGCCTAATCCAGCCGATGGATCAGGGCGCTCTAGTGATATCCGTGGCTTATATCTTCTCGCAAATGCTATGAGCCTAATCCAGCCGATGGATCAGGATGCTCTGGTGATATCCGTGGCTTATATGTTCTCGCAACTGTGCTCTGGTGATATCCGTGGCTTATATCTTTTCGCAAATGTTATGAGCCTGATCCAGCCGATTTATCAGGGTCTCGGGTGATATCCGTGGCTTATGTCTTCTCGCAACTGTGCTCTGGTGATATCCGTGGCTTATATCTTTTCGCAAATGTTATGAGCCTGATCCAGCCGATTTATCAGGGTGCTCTGGTGATATCCGTGGCTTATATCTTCTCGCAAATGCTTTGAGCCTAATCCTGCCGATGGATCAGGGTGCTCTGGAGATATCCTTGGCCTATATCTTCTTGCAACTTTGCTCTGGTGATATCCTTGGCTTACATCTTCTCGCAAATGCTATGAGCCTAATCCAGCCGATGGATCAGGGTGCTCTGGTGATATCCGTAGCTTATATCTTTTCGCAAACGCTATTTGCCTAATCCAGCCGATGGATCAGGGTGCTCTGGTGATATCCGTGGCTTATATATTCTCGCAAATGCTATGAGCCTAATCCAGCCGATGGATCAGGGTGCTCTGGTGATATCCGTGGCTTATATCTTCTCGCAAATGCCATGATCCTAATCCAGCCGATGGATCAGGGTGCTCTGGTGATATCCGTGGCTTATATCTTCTCACAAATGCTATGAGCCTAATCCTGCGATGGATCAGGGTGCTCTGGAGATATCCGTGGCTTATATCTTCTCGCAACTGTGCTCTGGTGATATCCGTGGCTTATATCTTCTCGCAAATGCTATGAGCCTAATCCAGCCGATGGATCAGGGTGCTCTGGTGATATCCGTGGCTTATATCTTCTCGCAAATGCTATGGACCTAATCCAGCCGATGGATCAGGGTGCTCTGGTGATATCCGTGACTTATATCTTCTCGCAACTGTGCTCTGGTGATATCCGTGGCTTATATCTTCTCGCAAATGCTATGAGCCTAATCCAGCCGATGGATCAGGGTGCTCTGGTGATATCCGTGACTTATATCTTCTCGCAACTGTGCTCTGGTGATATCCGTGACTTATATCTTCTCGCAAATGCTATGAGCCTAATCCAGCCGATGGATCAGGGTGCTCTGGTGATATCCGTGGCTTATATCTTCTCGCAAATGCTATGAGCCTAATCCAGCCGATTTATCAGGGTGCTCTGGTGATATCCATGGCTTATATCTTCTCGCAAATGCTATGAGCCTAATCCAGCCGATGGATCAGGGTGCTGTGGTGATATCTGTGACTTATATCTTCTCGCAACTGTGCTCTGGTGACATCCGTGGCTTATATCTTCTCGCAAATGCTATAAGCCTAATCCAGCCGATGGATCAGGGTGCTGTGGTGATATCCGTGGCTTATATCTTCTCGCAAATGCTATGAGCCTAATCCTGCCGATGGATCAGGGTGCTCTGGAGATATCCTTGGCCTATATCTTCTCGCAACTTTGCTCTGGTGATATCCTTGGCTTACATCTTCTCGCAAATGCTATGAGCTTAATCCAGCCGATGGATCAGGGTGCTCTGGTGATATCCGTAGCTTATATCTTTTCGCAAACGCTATGTGCCTAATCCAGCCGATGGATCAGGGTGCTCTGGTGATATCCGTGGCTTATATATTCTCGCAAATGCTATGAGCCTAATCCAGCCGATGGATCAGGGTGCTCTGGTGATATCCGTGACTTATATCTTCTCGCAACTGTGCTCTGGTGACATCCGTGGCTTATATCTTCTCGCAAATGCTATAAGCCTAATCCAGCCGATGGATCAGGGTGCTGTGGTGATATCCGTGGCTTATATCTTCTCGCAAATGCTATGAGCCTAATCCTGCCGATGGATCAGGGTGCTCTGGAGATATCCTTGGCCTACATCTTCTCGCAACTGTGCTCTGGTGATATCCGTGGCTTATATCTTTTCGCAAATGCTATGAGCCAAATCCAGCCGATGGATCAGGGTGCTCTGGTGATATTCGTGGCTTATATTTTCTCGCAAATGCTATGAGCCTAATCCAGCCGATGGATCAGGGTGCTCTGGTGATATCCGTGGCTTATATCTTCTCGCAAATGCTATGAGCCTAATCCAGCCGATGGATCAGGGTGCTCTGGTGATATCCGTGACTTATATCTTCTCGCAACTGTGCTCTGGTGATATCCGTGGCTTATATCTTCTCGCAAATGCTATGAGCCTAATCCAGCCGATGGATCAGGGTGCTCTGGTGAAATCCGTGGCTTATATCTTCTCGCAAATGCTATGAGCCTAATCCAGCCGATGGATCAGGGTGCTCTGTTGATATCCGTGTCTTATATCTTCTCGCAAATGCTAAGAGCCTAATCCAGCCGAAGGATCAGGGTGCTCTGGTGATATACGTGGCTTATATCTTCTCGCAAATGCTATGAGCCTAAACCAGCCGATGGATCAGGGTGCTCTGGTGATATCCGTGGCTTATATCTTTTCGCAAATGCTATGAGCCTAATCCAGCCGATGGATCAGGGTGCTCTGGTGATATCCGTGGCTTATATCTTCTCGCAAATGCTATGAGCCTAATCCAGCCGATGGATCAGGGTGCTCTGGTGATATGCGTGGCCTATATCTTCTCGCAACTGTGCTCTGGTGATATCCGTGGCTTATATCTTTTCGCAAATGCTATGAGCCAAATCCAGACGATGGATCAGGGTGCTCTGGTGATATTCGTGGCTTATATCTTCTCGCAACTGTGCTCTGGTGATTTCCGTGGCTTATATCTTTTCGCAACTGTGCTCTGGTGATTTCCGTGGCTTATAGCTTTTCGCAAATGCTATGAGCCTAATCCAGCCGATGGATCAGGGTGCTCTGGTGATATCCGTGGCTTATATCTTTTCGCAAATGCTATGAGCCTAATCCAGCCGATGGATCAGGGCGCTCTAGTGATATCCGTGGCTTATATCTTCTCGCAAATGCTATGAGCCTAATCCAGCCGATGGATCAGGATGCTCTGGTGATATCCGTGGCTTATATGTTCTCGCAACTGTGCTCTGGTGATATCCGTGGCTTATATCTTTTCGCAAATGTTATGAGCCTGATCCAGCCGATTTATCAGGGTCTCGGGTGATATCCGTGGCTTATGTCTTCTCGCAACTGTGCTCTGGTGATATCCGTGGCTTATATCTTTTCGCAAATGTTATGAGCCTGATCCAGCCGATTTATCAGGGTGCTCTGGTGATATCCGTGGCTTATATCTTCTCGCAAATGCTTTGAGCCTAATCCTGCCGATGGATCAGGGTGCTCTGGAGATATCCTTGGCCTATATCTTCTTGCAACTTTGCTCTGGTGATATCCTTGGCTTACATCTTCTCGCAAATGCTATGAGCCTAATCCAGCCGATGGATCAGGGTGCTCTGGTGATATCCGTAGCTTATATCTTTTCGCAAACGCTATTTGCCTAATCCAGCCGATGGATCAGGGTGCTCTGGTGATATCCGTGGCTTATATATTCTCGCAAATGCTATGAGCCTAATCCAGCCGATGGATCAGGGTGCTCTGGTGATATCCGTGGCTTATATCTTCTCGCAAATGCCATGATCCTAATCCAGCCGATGGATCAGGGTGCTCTGGTGATATCCGTGGCTTATATCTTCTCACAAAAGCTATGAGCCTAATCCTGCGATGGATCAGGGTGCTCTGGAGATATCCGTGGCTTATATCTTCTCGCAACTGTGCTCTGGTGATATCCGTGGCTTATATCTTCTCGCAAATGCTATGAGCCTAATCCAGCCGATGGATCAGGGTGCTCTGGTGATATCCGTGGCTTATATCTTCTCGCAAATGCTATGGACCTAATCCAGCCGATGGATCAGGGTGCTCTGGTGATATCCGTGACTTATATCTTCTCGCAACTGTGCTCTGGTGATATCCGTGGCTTATATCTTCTCGCAAATGCTATGAGCCTAATCCAGCCGATGGATCAGGGTGCTCTGGTGATATCCGTGACTTATATCTTCTCGCAACTGTGCTCTGGTGATATCCGTGACTTATATCTTCTCGCAAATGCTATGAGCCTAATCCAGCCGATGGATCAGGGTGCTCTGGTGATATCCGTGGCTTATATCTTCTCGCAAATGCTATGAGCCTAATCCAGCCGATTTATCAGGGTGCTCTGGTGATATCCATGGCTTATATCTTCTCGCAAATGCTATGAGCCTAATCCAGCCGATGGATCAGGGTGCTGTGGTGATATCTGTGACTTATATCTTCTCGCAACTGTGCTCTGGTGACATCCGTGGCTTATATCTTCTCGCAAATGCTATAAGCCTAATCCAGCCGATGGATCAGGGTGCTGTGGTGATATCCGTGGCTTATATCTTCTCGCAAATGCTATGAGCCTAATCCTGCCGATGGATCAGGGTGCTCTGGAGATATCCTTGGCCTATATCTTCTCGCAACTTTGCTCTGGTGATATCCTTGGCTTACATCTTCTCGCAAATGCTATGAGCTTAATCCAGCCGATGGATCAGGGTGCTCTGGTGATATCCGTAGCTTATATCTTTTCGCAAACGCTATGTGCCTAATCCAGCCGATGGATCAGGGTGCTCTGGTGATATCCGTGGCTTATATATTCTCGCAAATGCTATGAGCCTAATCCAGCCGATGGATCAGGGTGCTCTGGTGATATCCGTGGCTTATATCTTCTCGCAAATGCTATGATCCTAATCCAGCCGATGGATCAGGGTGCTCTGGTGATATCCGTGGCTTATATCTTCTCACAAATGCTATGAGCCTAATCCTGCGATGGATCAGGGTGCTCTGGAGATATCCGTGGCTTATATCTTTTCGCAAATGTTATGAGCCTGATCCAGCCGATTTATCAGGGTGCTCTGGTGATATCCGTGGCTTATATCTTCTCGCAAATGCTATGAGCCTAATCCTGCCGATGGATCAGGGTGCTCTGGAGATATCCTTGGCCTATATCTTCTTGCAACTTTGCTCTGGTGATATCCTTGGCTTACATCTTCTCGCAAATGCTATGAGCCTAATCCAGCCGATGGATCAGGGTGCTCTGGTGATATCCGTAGCTTATATCTTTTCGCAAACGCTATGTGCCTAATCCAGCCGATGGATCAGGGTGCTCTGGTGATATCCGTGGCTTATATATTCTCGCAAATGCTATGAGCCTAATCCAGCCGATGGATCAGGGTGCTCTGGTGATATCCGTGGCTTATATCTTCTCGCAAATGCTATGATCCTAATCCAGCCGATGGATCAGGGTGCTCTGGTGATATCCGTGGCTTATATCCTCTCACAAATGCTATGAGCTTAATCCTGCGATGGATCAGGGTGCTCTGGAGATATCCGTGGCTTATATCTTCTCGCAACTGTGCTCTGGTGATATCCGTGGCTTATATCTTCTCGCAAATGCTATGAGCCTAATCCAGCCGATGGATCAGGGTGCTCTGGTGATATCCGTGGCTTATATCTTCTCGCAAATGCTATGGGCCTAATCCAGCCGATGGATCAGGGTGCTCTGGTGATATCCGTGACTTATATCTTCTCGCAACTGTGCTCTGGTGATATCCGTGGCTTATATCTTCTCGCAAATGCTATGAGCCTAATCCAGCCGATGGATCAGGGTGCTCTGGTGATATCCGTGACTTATATCTTCTCGCAACTGTGCTCTTGTGATATCCGTGACTTATATCTTCTCGCAAATGCTATGAGCCTAATCCAGCCGATGGATCAGGGTGCTCTGGTGATATCCGTGGCTTATATCTTCTCGCAAATGCTAAGAGCCTAATCCAGCCGATGGAACAGGGTGCTCTGGTGATATACGTGGCTTATATCTTCTCGCAAATGCTATGAGCCTAATCCAGCCGATGGATCAGGGTGCTCTGGTGATATCCGTAGCTTATATCTTTTCGCAAACGCTATGAGCCTAATCCAGCCGTTGGATCAGGGTGCTCTGGTGATATCCGTGGCTTATATATTCTCGCAAATGCTATGAGCCTAATCCAGCCGATGGATCAGGGTGCTCTGGTGATATCCGTGGCTTATATCTTCTCGCAAATGCCATGATCCTAATCCAGCCAATGGATCAGGGTGCTCTGGTGATATCCGTGGCTTATATCTTCTCGCAAATGCTATGAGCCTAATCCTGCGATGGATCAGGGTGCTCTGGAGATATCCGTGGCTTATATCTTCTCGCAACTGTGCTCTGGTGATATCCGTGGCTTATACCTTCTCGCAAATGCTATGAGCCTAATCCAGCCGATGGATCAGGGTGCTCTGGTGACATCCGTGGCTTATATCTTCTCGCAAATGCTATGAGCCTAATCCAGCCGATGGATCAGGGTGCTCTGGTGATATCCGTGACTTATATCTTCTCGCAACTGTGCTTTGGTGATATCCGTGGCTTATATCTTCTCGCAAATGCTATGAGCCTAATCCAGCCGATGGATCAGGGTGCTCTGATGATATCCGTGACTTATATCTTCTCGCAACTGTGCTCTGGTGATATCCGTGACATATATCTTCTCGCAAATGCTATGAGCCTAATCCAGCCGATGGATCAGGGTGCTCTGGTGATATCCGTGGCCTTTATCTTCTCGCAAATGCTAAGAGCCTAATCCAGCCGATGGATCATAGTGCTCTGGTGATATACGTGGCTTATATCGTCTCGCAAATGCTATGAGCCTAATCCAGCCGATGGATTAGGGTGCTCTGGTGATATCCGTGGCTTATATATTTTCGCAAATGCTATGAGCCTAATCCACCCGATGGATCAGGGTGCTCTGGTGATATCCGTGTATTATATATTCTCGCAAATGCTATGAGCCAATTCCAGCCGATGGATCAGGGTGCTCTGGTGATATGCGTGGCCTACATCTTCTCGCAACTGTGCTCTGGTATTATCCGTGGCTTATATCTTTTCGCAAATGCTATGAGCCAAATCCAGCCGATGGATCAGGGTGCTCTGGTGATATTCGTGGCTTATACTTTCTCGCAAATGCTATGAGCCTAATCCAACCGATGGATCAGGGTGCTCTGGTGATATCCGTGGCTTATATCTTCTCACAAATGCTATGAGCCTAATCCAGCCGATGGATCAGGGTGCTCTGGTGATATCCGTGGCTTATATCTTCTCGCAACTGTGCTCTGGTGATGTCCGTGGCTTATATCTTTTCGCAAATGCTATGAGCCTAATCCAGCGATGGATCAAGGTGCTCTAGTGATATCCGTGACTTATATCTTCTCGTAACTGTGCTCTGGTGATATCCGCGACATATATCTTCTCGCAAATGCTAAGAGCCTAATCCAGCCGATGGATCAGGGTGCTCTGGTGATATACGTGGCTTATATCTTCTCACAAATGCTATGAGCCTAATCCAGCCGATGGATCAGGGTGCTCTGGTGATATCCGTAGCTTATATCTTTTGGCAAACGCTATGAGCCTAATCCAGCCGATGGATCAGGGTGCTCTGGTGATATCCGTGACTTATATCTTCTCGCAACTGTGCTCTGGTGATATCCGTGACTTATATCTTCTCGCAAATGCTATGAGCCTAATCCAGCCGATGGATCAGGGTGCTCTGGTGATATCCGTGGCTTATATCTTCTCGCAAATGCTAAGAGCCTAATCCAGCCGATGGATCAGGGTGCTCTGGTGATATCCGTAGCTTATATCTTTTCGCAAACGCTATGAGCCTAATCCAGCCGATGGATCAGGGTGCTCTGGTGATATCCGTGACTTATATCTTCTCGCAACTGTGCTCTGGTGATATCCGTGACTTATATCTTCTCGCAAATGCTATGAGCCTAATCCAGCCGATGGATCAGGGTGCTCTTGTGATATTCGTGGCTTATATTTTCTCGCAAATGCTATGAGCCTAATCCAGCCGATGGATCAGGGTGCTCTGGTGATATCCGTGGCTTATATCTTCTCGCAAATGCTATGAGCCTAATCCAGCCGATGGATCAGGGTGCTGTGGTGATATCTGTGGCTTATATCTTCTCGCAACTGTGCTCTGGTGACATCCGTGGCTTATATCTTCTCGCAAATGCTATAAGCCTAATCCAGCCGATGGATCAGGGTGCTGTGTTGATATCCGTGGCTTATATCTTCTCGCAAATGCTATGAGCCTAATCCTGCCGATGGATCAGGGTGCTCTGGAGATATCCTTGGCCTATATCTTCTCGCAACTTTGCTCTGGTGATATCCTTGGCTTACATCTTCTCGCAAATGCTATGAGCCTAATCCAGCCGATGGATCAGGGTGCTCTGGTGATATCCGTAGCTTATATCTTTTCGCAAACGCTATGTGCCTAATCCAGCCGATGGATCAGGGTGCTCTGGTGATATCCGTGGCTTATATATTCTCGCAAATGCTATGAGCCTAATCCAGCCGATTGATCAGGGTGCTCTGGTGATATCCGTGGCTTATATCTTCTCGCAAATGCTATGATCCTAATCCAGCCGATGGATCAGGGTGCTCTGGTGATATCCGTGGCTTATATCTTCTCACAAATGCTATGAGCCTAATCCTGCGATGGATCAGGGTGCTCTGGAGATATCCGTGGCTTATATCTTCTCGCAACTGTGCTCTGGTGATATCCGTGGCTTATATCTTCTCGCAAATGCTATGAGCCTAATCCAGCCGATGGATCAGGGTGCTCTGGTGATATCCGTGGCTTATATCTTCTCGCAAATGCTATGGGCCTAATCCAGCCGATGGATCAGGGTGCTCTGGTGATATCCGTGACTTATATCTTCTCGCAACTGTGCTCTGGTGATATCCGTGGCTTATATCTTCTCGCAAATGCTATGAGCCTAATCCAGCCGATGGATCAGGGTGCTCTGGTGATATCCGTGACTTATATCTTCTCGCAACTGTGCTCTGGTGATATCCGTGACTTATATCTTCTCGCAAATGCTATGAGCCTAATCCAGCCGATGGATCAGGGTGCTCTGGTGATATCCGTGGCTTATATCTTCTCGCAAATGCTAAGAGCCTAATCCAGCCGATGGAACAGGGTGCTCTGGTGATATACGTGGCTTATATCTTCTCGCAAATGCTATGAGCCTAATCCAGCCGATGGATCAGGGTGCTCTGGTGATATCCGTAGCTTATATCTTTTCGCAAACGCTATGAGCCTAATCCAGCCGTTGGATCAGGGTGCTCTGGTGATATCCGTGGCTTATATATTCTCGCAAATGCTATGAGCCTAATCCAGCCGATGGATCAGGGTGCTCTGGTGATATCCGTGGCTTATATCTTCTCGCAAATGCCATGATCCTAATCCAGCCAATGGATCAGGGTGCTCTGGTGATATCCGTGGCTTATATCTTCTCGCAAATGCTATGAGCCTAATCCTGCGATGGATCAGGGTGCTCTGGAGATATCCGTGGCTTATATCTTCTCGCAACTGTGCTCTGGTGATATCCGTGGCTTATACCTTCTCGCAAATGCTATGAGCCTAATCCAGCCGATGGATCAGGGTGCTCTGGTGACATCCGTGGCTTATATCTTCTCGCAAATGCTATGAGCCTAATCCAGCCGATGGATCAGGGTGCTCTGGTGATATCCGTGACTTATATCTTCTCGCAACTGTGCTTTGGTGATATCCGTGGCTTATATCTTCTCGCAAATGCTATGAGCCTAATCCAGCCGATGGATCAGGGTGCTCTGATGATATCCGTGACTTATATCTTCTCGCAACTGTGCTCTGGTGATATCCGTGACATATATCTTCTCGCAAATGCTATGAGCCTAATCCAGCCGATGGATCAGGGTGCTCTGGTGATATCCGTGGCCTTTATCTTCTCGCAAATGCTAAGAGCCTAATCCAGCCGATGGATCAGGGTGCTCTGGTGATATACGTGGCTTATATCGTCTCGCAAATGCTATGAGCCTAATCCAGCCGATGGATCAGGGTGCTCTGGTGATATCCGTGGCTTATATATTTTCGCAAATGCTATGAGCCTAATCCACCCGATGGATCAGGGTGCTCTGGTGATATCCGTGTATTATATATTCTCGCAAATGCTATGAGCCAATTCCAGCCGATGGATCAGGGTGCTCTGGTGATATGCGTGGCCTACATCTTCTCGCAACTGTGCTCTGGTGATATCCGTGGCTTATATCTTTTCGCAAATGCTATGAGCCAAATCCAGCCGATGGATCAGGGTGCTCTGGTGATATTCGTGGCTTATACTTTCTCGCAAATGCTATGAGCCTAATCCAACCGATGGATCAGGGTGCTCTGGTGATATCCGTGGCTTATATCTTCTCGCAAATGCTATGAGCCTAATCCAGCCGATGGATCAGGGTGCTCTGGTGATATCCGTGGCTTATATCTTCTCGCAACTGTGCTCTGGTGATGTCCGTGGCTTATATCTTTTCGCAAATGCTATGAGCCTAATCCAGCGATGGATCAAGGTGCTCTGGTGATATCCGTGACTTATATCTTCTCGTAACTGTGCTCTGGTGATATCCGCGACATATATCTTCTCGCAAATGCTAAGAGCCTAATCCAGCCGATGGATCAGGGTGCTCTGGTGATATACGTGGCTTATATCTTCTCACAAATGCTATGAGCCTAATCCAGCCGATGGATCAGGGTGCTCTGGTGATATCCGTAGCTTATATCTTTTCGCAAACGCTATGAGCCTAATCCAGCCGATGGATCAGGGTGCTCTGGTGATATCCGTGACTTATATCTTCTCGCAACTGTGCTCTGGTGATATCCGTGACTTATATCTTCTCGCAAATGCTATGAGCCTAATCCAGCCGATGGATCAGGGTGCTCTGGTGATATCCGTGGCTTATATCTTCTCGCAAATGCTAAGAGCCTAATCCAGCCGATGGATCAGGGTGCTCTGGTGATATGCGTGGCCTACATCTTCTCGCAACTGTGCTCTGGTGATATCCGTGGCTTATATCTTTTCGCAAATGCTATGAGCCAAATCCAGCCGATGGATCAGGGTGCTCTGGTGATATTCGTGGCTTATATTTTCTCGCAAATGCTATGAGCCTAATCCAGCCGATGGATCAGGGTGCTCTGGTGATATCCGTGGCTTATATCTTCTCGCAAATGCTATGAGCCTAATCCAGCCGATGGATCAGGGTGCTCTGGTGATATCCGTGACTTATATCTTCTCGCAACTGTGCTCTGGTGATATCCGTGGCTTATATCTTCTCGCAAATGCTATGAGCCTAATCCAGCCGATGGATCAGGGTGCTCTGGTGATATCCGTGGCTTATATCTTCTCGCAAATGCTATGAGCCTAATCCAGCCGATGGATCAGGGTGCTCTGTTGATATCCGTGGCTTATATCTTCTCGCAAATGCTAAGAGCCTAATCCAGCCGAAGGATCCGGGTGCTCTGGTGATATACGTGGCTTATATCTTCTCGCAAATGCTATGAGCCTAAACCAGCCGATGGATCAGGGTGCTCTGGTGATATCCGTGGCTTATATCTTTTCGCAAATGCTATGAGCCTAATCCAGCCGATGGATCAGGGTGCTCTGGTGATATCCGTGGCTTATATCTTCTCGCAAATGCTATGAGCCTAATCCAGCCGATGGATCAGGGTGCTCTGGTGATATGCGTGGCCTATATCTTCTCGCAACTGTGCTCTGGTGATATCCGTGGCTTATATCTTTTCGCAAATGCTATGAGCCAAATCCAGACGATGGATCAGGGTGCTCTGGTGATATTCGTGGCTTATATTTTCTCGCAACTGTGCTCTGGTGATTTCCGTGGCTTATATCTTTTCGCAACTGTGCTCTGGTGATTTCCGTGGCTTATAGCTTTTCGCAAATGCTATGAGCCTAATCCAGCCGATGGATCAGGGTGCTCTGGTGATATCCGTGGCTTATATCTTTTCGCAAATGCTATGAGCCTAATCCAGCCGATGGATCAGGGCGCTCTAGTGATATCCGTGGCTTATATCTTCTCGCAAATGCTATGAGCCTAATCCAGCCAATGGATCAGGGTGCTCTGGTGATATCCGTGGCTTATATCTTTTCGCAAATGCTATGAGCCTAATCCAGCCGATGGATCAGGGCGCTCTAGTGATATCCGTGGCTTATATCTTCTCGCAAATGCTATGAGCCTAATCCAGCCGATGGATCAGGGTGCTCTGGTGATATCCGTGGCTTATATGTTCTCGCAACTGTGCTCTGGTGATATCCGTGGCTTATATCTTTTCGCAAATGTTATGAGCCTGATCCAGCCGATTTATCATGGTGCTCGGGTGATATCCGTGGCTTATGTCTTCTCGCAACTGTGCTCTTGTGATATCCGTGGCTTATATCTTTTCGCAAATGTTATGAGCCTGATCCAGCCGATTTATCAGGGTGCTCTGGTGATATCCGTGGCTTATATCTTCTCGCAAATGCTATGAGCCTAATCCTGCCGATGGATCAGGGTGCTCTGGAGATATCCTTGGCCTATATCTTCTTGCAACTTTGCTCTGGTGATATCCTTGGCTTACATCTTCTCGCAAATGCTATGAGCCTAATCCAGCCGATGGATCAGGGTGCTCTGGTGATATCCGTAGCTTATATCTTTTCGCAAACGCTATGTGCCTAATCCAGCCGATGGATCAGGGTGCTCTGGTGATATCCGTGGCTTATATATTCTCGCAAATTCTATGAGCCTAATCCAGCCGATGGATCAGGGTGCTCTGGTGATATCCGTGGCTTATATCTTCTCGCAAATGCCATGATCCTAATCCAGCCGATGGATCAGGGTGCTCTGGTGATATCCGTGGCTTATATCTTCTCACAAATGCTATGAGCCTAATCCTGCGATGGATCAGGGTGCTCTGGAGATATCTGTGGCTTATATCTTCTCGCAACTGTGCTCTGGTGATATCCGTGGCTTATATCTTCTCGCCAATGCTATGAGCCTAATCCAGCCGATGGATCAGGGTGCTCTGGTGATATCCGTGGCTTATATCTTCTCGCAAATGCTATGGGCCTAATCCAGCCGATGGATCAGGGTGCTCTGGTGATATCCGTGACTTATATCATCTCGCAACTGTGCTCTGGTGATATCCGTGGCTTATATCTTCTCGCAAATGCTATGAGCATAATCCAGCCGATGGATCAGGGTGCTCTGGTGATATCCGTGACTTATATCTTCTCGCAACTGTGCTCTGGTGATATCCGTGACTTATATCTTCTCGCAAATGCTATGAGCCTAATCCAGCCGATGGATCAGGGTGCTCTGGTGATATCCGTGGCTTATATCTTCTCGCAAATGCTATGAGCCTAATCCAGCCGATTTATCAGGGTGCTCTGGTGATATCCATGGCTTATATCTTCTCGCAAATGCTATGAGCCTAATCCAGCCGATGGATCAGGGTGCTGTGGTGATATCTGTGGCTTATATCTTTTCGCAACTGTGCTCTGGTGACATCCGTGGCTTATATCTTCTCGCAAATGCTATAAGCCTAATCCAGCCGATGGATCAGGGTGCTGTGGTGATATCCGTGGCTTATATCTTCTCGCAAATGCTATGAGCCTAATCCTGCCGATGGATCAGGGTGCTCTGGAGATATCCTTGGCCTATATCTTCTCGCAACTTTGCTCTGGTGATATCCTTGGCTTACATCTTCTCGCAAATGCTATGAGCCTAATCCAGCCGATGGATCAGGGTGCTCTGGTGATATCCGTATCTTATATCTTTTCGCAAACGCTATGTGCCTAATCCAGCCGATGGATCAGGGTGCTCTGGTGATATCCGTGGCTTATATATTCTCGCAAATGCTATGAGCCTAATCCAGCCGATGGATCAGGGTGCTCTGGTGATATCCGTGGCTTATATCTTCTCGCAAATGCCATGATCCTAATCCAGCCGATGGATCAGGGTGCTCTGGTGATATCCGTGGCTTATATCTTCTCACAAATGCTATGAGCCTAATCCTGCGATTGATCAGGCTGCTCTGGAGATATCCGTGGCTTATATCTTCTCGCAACTGTGCTCTGGTGATATCCGTGGCTTATATCTTCTCGCAAATGCTATGAGCCTAATCCAGCCGATGGATCAGGGTGCTCTGGTGATATCCGTGGTTTATATCTTCTCGCAAATGCTATGGGCCTAATCCAGCCGATGGATCAGGGTGCTCTGTCGATATCCGTGACTTATATCTTCTCGCAACTGTGCTCTGGTGATATCCGTGGCTTATATCTTCTCGCAAATGCTATGAGCCTAATCCAGCCGATGGATCAGGGTGCTCTGGTGATATCCGTGACTTATATCTTGTCGCAACTGTGCTCTGGTGATATCCGTGACTTATATCTTCTCGCAAATGCTATGAGCCTAATCCAGCCGATGGATCAGGGTGCTCTGGTGATATCCGTGGCTTATATCTTCTCGCAAATGCTAAGAGCCTAATCCAGCCGATGGATCAGGGTGCTCTGGTGATATACGTGGCTTATATCTTCTCGCAAATGCTATGAGCCTAATCCAGCCGATGGATCAGGGTGCTCTGGTGATATCCGTAGCTTATATCTTTTCGCAAACGCTATGAGCCTAATCCAGCCGATGGATCAGGGTGCTCTGGTGATATCCGTGGCTTATATATTCTCGCAAATGCTATGAGCCTAATCCAGCCGATGGATCAGGGTGCTCTGGTGATATCCGTGGCTTATATCTTCTCGCAAATGCCATGATCCTAATCCAGCCGATGGATCAGGGTGCTCTGGTGATATCCGTGGCTTATATCTTCTCGCAAATGCTATGAGCCTAATCCTGCGATGGATCAGGGTGCTCTGGAGATATCCGTGGGTTATATCTTCTCGCAAATGTGCTCTGGTGATATCCGTGGCTTATACCTTCTCGCAAATGCTATGAGCCTAATCCAGCCGATGGATCAGGGTGCTCTGGTGACATCCGTGGCTTATATCTTCTCGCAAATGCTATGAGCCTAATCCAGCCGATGGATCAGGGTGCTCTGGTGATATCCGTGACTTATATCTTCTCGCAACTGTGCTCTGGTGATATCCGTGGCTTATATCTTCTCGCAAATGGTATGAGCCTAATCCAGCCGATGGATCAGGGTGCTCTGATGATATACGTGACTTATATCTTCTCGCAACTGTGCTCTGGTGATATCCGTGACATATATCTTCTCGCAAATGCTATGAGCCTAATCCAGCCGATGGATCAGGGTGCTCTGGTGATATCCGTGGCCTTTATCTTCTCGCAAATGCTAAGAGCCTAATCCAGCCGATGGATCAGGGTGCTCTGTTGATAAACGTGGCTTATATCGTCTCGCAAATGCTATGAGCCTAATCCAGCCGATGGATCAGGGTGCTCTGGTGATATCCGTGGCTTATATCTTTTCGCAAATGCTATGAGCCTAATCCACCCGATGGATCAGGGTGCTCTGGTGATATCCGTGGCTTATATATTCTCGCAAATGCTATGAGCCAATTCCAGCCGATGGATCAGGGTGCTCTGGTGATATGCGTGGCCTACATCTTCTCGCAACTGTGCTCTGGTGATATCCGTGGCTTATATCTTTTCGCAAATGCTATGAGCCAAATCCAGCCGATGGATCAGGGTGCTCTGGTGATATTCGTGGCTTATACTTTCTCGCAAATGCTATGAGCCTAATCCAACCGATGGATCAGGGTGCTCTGGTGATATCCGTGGCTTATATCTTCTCGCAAATGCTATGAGCCTAATCCAGCCGATGGATCAGGGTGCTCTGGTGATATCCGTGGCTTATATCTTCTCGCAACTGTGCTCTGGTGATGTCCGTGGCTTATATCTTTTCGCAAATGCTATGAGCCTAATCCAGCGATGGATCAGGGTGCTCTGGTGATATCCGTGACTTATATCTTCTCGTAACTGTGCTCTGGTGATATCCGTGATTTATATCTTCTCGCAAATGCTATGAGCCTAATCCAGCCGATGGATCAGTGTGCTCTGGTGATATCCGTGGCTTATATGTTCTCGCAACTGTGCTCTGGTGATATCCGTGGCTTATATGTTTTCGCAAATGTTATGAGCCTGATCCAGCCGATTTATCAGGGTGCTCTGGTGATATCCGTGGCTTATATCTTCTCGCAAATGCTATGAGCCTAATCCAACCGATGGATCAGGGTGCTGTGGTGATATCTGTGGCTTATATCTTCTCGCAACTGTGCTCTGGGGACATCCGTGGCTTATATCTTCTCGCAAATGCTATAAGCCTAATCCAGCCGATGGATCAGGGTGCTGTGGTGAAATCCGTGGCTTATATCTTCTCGCAAATGCTATGAGCCTAATCCTGCCGATGGATCAGGGTGCTCTGGAGATATCCTTGGCCTATATCTTCTCGCAACTTTGCTCTGGTGATATCCTTGGCTTACATCTTCTCACAAATGCTATGAGCCTAATCCTGCGATGGATCAGGGTGCTCTGGAGATATCCGTGGCTTATATCTTCTCGCAACTGTGCTCTGGTGATATCCGTGGCTTATATCTTCTCGCAAATGCTATGAGCCTAATCCAGCCGATGGATCAGGGTGCTCTGGTGATATCCGTGGCTTATATCTTCTCGCAAATGCTATGGGCCTAATCCAGCCGATGGA
Source organism: Prosapia bicincta (assembly GCA_036971475.1). NCBI lineage: Eukaryota > Metazoa > Arthropoda > Insecta > Hemiptera > Cercopidae > Prosapia > Prosapia bicincta. Next base: position 157,845,190 of record JBAIZL010000004.1, read on the forward strand.
TGAGGGTGCTCTGGTGATATCCGTGACTTATATCTTCTCGCAACTGTGCTCTGGTGATATCCGTGGCTTATATCTTCTCGCAAATGCTATGAGCCTAATCCAGCCGATGGATCAGGGTGCTCTGGTGATATCCGTGACTTATATCTTCTCGCAACTGTGCTCTGGTGATATCCGTGACTTATATCTTCTCGCAAATGCTATGAGCTTAATCCAGCCGATGGATCAGGGTGCTCTGGTGATATCCGTGGCTTATATCTTCTCGCAAATGCTAAGAGCCTAATCCAGCCGATGGATCAGGGTGCTCTGGTGATATACGTGGCTTATATCTTCTCGCAAATGCTATGAGCCTAATCCAGCCGATGGATCAGGGTGCTCTGGTGATATCCGTAGCTTATATCTTTTCGCAAACGCTATGAGCCTAATCCAGCCGATGGATCAGGGTGCTCTGGTGATATCCGTGGCTTATATATTCTCGCAAATGCTATGAGCCTAATCCAGCCGATGGATCAGGGTGCTCTGGTGATATCCGTGGCTTATATCTTCTCGCAAATGCCATGATCCTAATCCAGCCGATGGATCAGGGTGCTCTGGTGATATCCGTGGCTTATATCTTCTCGCAAATGCTATGAGCTTAATCCTGCGATGGATCAGGGTGCTCTGGAGATATCCGTGGCCTATATCTTCTCGCAACTGTGCTCTGGTGATATTAGTGGCTTATACCTTCTCGCAAATGCTATGAGCCTAATCCAGCCGATGGATCAGGGTGCTCTGGTGATATCCGTGGCTTACATCTTCTCGCAAATGCTATGAGCCTAATCCAGCCGATGGATCAGGGTGCTCTGATGATATCCGTGACTTATATCTTCTCGCAACTGTGCTCTGGTGATATCCGTGGCTTATATCTTCTCGCAAATGCTATGAGCCTAATCCAGCCGATGGATCAGGGTGCTCTGATGATATCCGTGACTTATATCTTCTCGCAACTGTGGTCTGGTGATATCCGTGACATATATCTTCTCGCAAATGCTATGAGCCTAATCCAGCCGATGGATCAGGGTGCTCTGGTGATATCCGTGGCTTATATCTTCTCGCAAATGCTAAGAGCCTAATCCAGTAGATGGATCAGGGTGCTCTGGTGATATACGTTGCTTATATCGTCTCGCAAATGCTATGAGCCTAATCCATCCGATGGATCAGGGTGCTCTGGTGATATCCGTGGCTTATATCTTTTCGCAAATGCTATGAGCCTAATCCACCCGATGGATCAGGGTGCTCTGGTGATATCCGTGGCTTATATCTTTTCGCAAATGCTATGAGCCAAATCCAGCAGATGGATCAGGGTGCTCTGGTGATATTCGTGGCTTATACTTTCTCGCAAATGCTATGAGCCTAATCCAGCCGATGGATCAGGGTGCTCTGGTGATATCCGTGGCTTATATCTTCTCGCAAATGCTATGAGCCTAATCCAGCCGATGGATCAGGGTGCTCTGGTGATATCCGTGGCTTATATCTTCTCGCAACTGTGCTCTGGTGATGTCCGTGGCTTATATCTTTTCGCAAATGCTATGAGCCTAATCCAGCCGATGGGTCAGGGTGCTCTGGTGATATCCGTGGCTTATATCTTCTCGCAAATACTATGAGCCTAATCCAGCCGATGGATCAGGGTGCTCTGGTGATATCCGTGGCTTATATCTTCTCGCAACTGTGCTCTGGTGATTTCCGTGGCTTATATCTTTTCGCAAATGCTATGAGCCTAATCCAGCCGATGGATCAGGGTGCTCTGGTGATATCCGTGGCTTATATCTTCTCGCAAATGCTATGAGCCTAATCCAGCCGATGGATCAGGGTGCTCTGTTGATATCCGTGGCTTATATCTTCTCGCAAATGCTAAGAGCCTAATTCAGCCGATGGATCAGGGTGCTCTGGTGATATACGTGGCTTATATCTTCTCGCAAATGCTATGAGCCTAAACCAGCCGATGGATCAGGGTGCTCTGGTGATATCCGTGGCTTATATCTTTTCACAAATGCTATGAGCCTAATCCAGCCGATGGATCAGGGTGCTCTGGTGATATGCGTGACCTATATCTTCTCGCAACTGTGCTCTGGTGATATCCGTGACTTATATCTTTTCGCAAATGCTATGAGCCAAATCCAGACGATGGATCAGGGTGCTCTGGTGATATTCGTGGCTTATATCTTCTCGCAACTGTGCTCTGGTGATTTCCGTGGCTTATATCTTTTCGCAACTGTGCTCTGGTGATTTCCGTGGCATATAGCTTTTTGCAAATGCTATGAGCCTAATCCAGCCGATGGATCAGGGTGCTCTGGTGATATCCGTGACTTATATCTTCTCGCAACTGTGCTCTGGTGATATCCGTGACTTATATCTTCTCGAAAATGCTATGAGCCTAATCCATCCGATGGATCAGGGTGCTCTGGTGATATCCGTGGCTTATATCTTCTCGCAACTGTGCTCTGGTGATATCCGCGACTTATATCTTCTCGCAAATGCCATGAGCCTAATCCAGCCGATGGATCAGGGTGCTCTGGTGATATCCGTGGCTTATATCTTCTCGCAAACGCTATGAACCTAATCCAGCCGATGGATTAGGGTGCTCTGGTGATATCCGTGGCTTATATCTTCTCGCAACTGTGCTCTGGTGATATCCGCGACTTATATCTTCTCGCAAATGCCATGAGCCTAATCCAGCCGATGGATCAGGGTGCTCTGGTGATATCCGTGGCTTATATGTTCTCGCAACTGTGCTCTGGTGATATTCGTGGCTTATATCTTTTCGCAAATGTTATGAGCCTGATCCAGCCGATTTATCAGGGTGCTCGGGTGATATCCGTGGCTTATGTCTTCTCGCAACTGTGCTCTGGTGATATCCGTGGCTTATATCTTCTCGCAAATGCTATGAGCCTAATCCAGCAGATAGATCAGAGTGTTGTGGTGATATCCGTGGCTTATATCTTGTCGCAAATGCTATGAGCCTAATCCTGCCGATGGATCAGGGTGCTCTGGAGATATCCTTGGCCTATATCGTCTCGCAACTTTGCTCTGGTGATATCCTTGGCATATATCTTCTCGCAAATGCTATGACCCTAATCCAGCCGATGTTTCAGGGTGCTCTGGTGATATCCGTGGCTTATATCTTCTCGCAAATGCTATGAGCCTAATCCAGCCGATGGATCAGGATGTTCTGGTGATATCCTTGTTTTATATATTCTCGCAAATGCTATGAGCTTATTCTAGCCGATGGATCAGGGTGCTCTGGTGATATCCGTGGCTTATATCTTCTCGCAAATGCTATGAGCCTAATCCAGCCGATGGGTCAGGGTTCTCTGGTGATATCCGTGACTTATATCTTCTCGCAACTGTGCTCTGGTGATATCCGTGACTTATATCTTCTCGCAAATGCTATGAGCCTAATCCAGCCGATGGATCAGTGTGCTCTGGTGATATCCGTGGCTTATATCTTCTCGAAAATGCTATGAGCCTAATCCAGCCGATTGATCAGTGTGCTCTGGTGATATCCGTGGCTTATATCGTTTCGCAAATGCTATGAGCCTAATCCAGCCGATGGATCAGGATGCTCTGGTGATATCCGTGGCTTATATTTTCTCGCAACTGCTATGAGCCTGATCCAGCCAATGAATCAGGGTGCTATGGTGATATCCGTGACTTATATCTTCTCGTAACTGTGCTCTGGTGATATCCGTGACTTATATCTTCTCGCAAATGCTATGAGCCTAATCCAGCCGATGGATCAGTGTGCTCTGGTGATATCCGTGGCTTATATGTTCTCGCAACTGTGCTCTGGTGATATCCGTGGCTTATATCTTTTCGCAAATGTTATGAGCCTGATCCAGCCGATTTATCAGTGTGCTCTGGTGATATCCGTGGCTTATAACTTCTCGCAAATGCTATGAGCCTAATCCAGCCGATGGATCAGGGTGCTGTGGTGATATCCGTGGCTTATATCTTCTCGCAACTGTGCTCTGGTGATATCCGTGGCTTATATCTTCTCGCAAATGCTATGAGCCTAATCCAGCCGATGGATCAGGGTGCTGTGGTGATATCCGTGGCTTATATCTTCTCGCAAATGCTATGAGCCTAATCCTGCCGATGGATCAGGGTGCTCTGGAGATATCCTTGGCCTATATCTTCTCGCAACTTTGCTCTGGTGATATCCTTGGCTTACATCTTCTCGCAAATGCTATGAGCCTAATCCAGCCGATGGATCAGGGTGCTCTGGTGATATCCGTGACTTATATCTTCTCGCGAATGCTATAAGCCTAATGCAGCCGATGGATCAGGGTGCTCTGGTGATATCCGTGGCCTATATATTCTCGCAAATGCCATGAGCCTAATCCAGCCGATGGCTGAGGGTACACTGGTGATATCCGTGAATTATATCTTCTCGCAAATGCTATGAGCCTAATCCAGCCGATAGATCAGGGTGCTCTGGTGATATCCGTGGCTTATATCTTCTCGCATATGCTATGAGCCTAATCCAGCCGATGGATCAGGGAGCTCTGGTGATATCCGTGGCTTATATCTTCTCGCAAATTCTATGTGCCTAATCCTGCGATGGATCAGGGTGCTCTGGAGATATCCGCGGCTTATATCTTCTCGCAACTGTGCTCTGGTGATATCCGTGGCTTATATCTTCTCGCAAATGCTATGAGCCTAATCCAGCCGATGGATCAGGGTGCTCTGGTGATATCCGTGGCTTATATCTTCTCGCAAATGCTATGAGCCTAATCCATCCGATGGATCAGGGTGCTCTGGTGATATCCGTGGCTTATATCTTCTCGCAAATGCTATGAGCCTAATCCAGCCGATGGATCAGGGTTGCTCTGGTGATATCCGTGGCTTATATCTTCTCGCAACTGTGCTCTGGTGATATCCGTGGCTTATATCTTTTCGCAAATGCTATGAGCCTAATCCAGCCGATGGATCAGGGTGCTCGGGTGATATCCGTGGCTTATATATTCTCGCAAATGCTATGAGCCTAATCCAGCCGATGGATCAGGGTGCTCTGGTGATATCCGTGGCTTATATCTTCTCGCAACTGTGCTCTGGTGATATCCGTGTTTTATATCTTCTCGCAAATGCTATGAGCCTAATCCAGCCGATGGATCAGGGTGCTCTGGTGATATCCTTGGCTTATATCGTCTCGCAAATGCTATGAGCCTAATCCAGCCAATGGATCAGGGTGCTCTGGTGATATCCGTGACTTATATCTTCTCGCAATTGTGCTCTGGTGATATCCGAGGCTTATATCATCTCGCAAATGCTATGAGCCTAATCCAGCCGATGGATCAGGGTGCTCTGGTGATATCCGTGGCTTATATCTTCTCGCAAATGCTATGAGCCTAATTCTGCCGATGGATCAGGGTGCTCTGGAGATATCCGTGGCTTATATCTTCTCGCAACTGTGCTCTGGTGATATCCGTGGCACATATCTTCTCGCAAATGCTATGAGCCTAATCCAGCTGAAGGATCAGGGCGCTCTGGTGATATCCGTGGCTTATATCTTCTCGCAAATGCTATGAGCCTAATCCATCCGATGGATCAGGGTGCTCTGGTGATATCCGTGACTTATATCTTCTCGCAACTGTGCTCTGGTGATATCCGTGACTTATATCTTCTCGTAAATGCTATGAGCCTAATCCAGCCGATGGATCAGGGTGCTCTGGTGATATCCGTGGCTTATATCGTCTCGCAAATGCTATGAGCCTAATCCAGCCGATGGATCAGTGTGCTCTGGTGATATCCGTGGCTTATATCTTCTCGCAAATGCTATGATTCTAATCCAGCCGATGGATCAGGGTGCTCTGGTGATATCCGTGACTTATATCTTCTCGCAACTGTGCTCTGGTGATATCCGTGACTTATATCTTCTCTCAAATGCTATGAGCCTAATCCAGCCGATGGATCAGGGTGCTCTGGTGATATCCGTGGCTTATATCTTCTCGCAAATGCTATGAGCCTAATCCAGCCGATGGATCAGGGTGCTCTGGTGATATCCGTGCCTTATATCTTCTCGCAACTATGCTCTGTTGATATCCGTCGCTTATATCTTCTCGCAAATGCTATGAGCCTAATCCAGCCGATGGATCAGGGTTCTCTGGTGATATCCGTGGCTTATATATTCTCGCAACTATGCTCTGGTGATATCCGTCGCCTATATCTTCTCGCAAATGCTATGAGCCTAATGCAGCCGAAGGATCAGGGTGCTCTGGTGATATCCGTGGCTTATATCTTCTCGCAAATGCTATGAGCCTAATCCAGCCGATGGATCAGGGTGCTCTGGTGATATCCGTGGCTTATATCTTCTCGCAACTATGCTCTATTGATATCCGTCGCTTATATCTTCTCTCAAATGCTATGAGCCTAATCCAGCCGATGGATCAGGGTTCTCTGGTGATATCCGTGGCTTATATCTTCTCGCAACTGTCCTCTGGTGATATCCGTGGCTTATATCTTCTTGCAAATGCCATGAGCCTAATCCAGCCTATGTATCAGGGTGCTCTGGTGATATCTGTGGCTTATATCTTCTCGCAAATGCTATGAGCCTAATCCTTCCGATGGATCAGTGTGCTCTGGTGATATCCGTGGCTTATATCTTTTCGCAAATGCTATGAGCCTAATCCAGCCGATGGATCAGGGTGCTCTGGTGATATCCGTGGCTTATATCTTTTCGCAAAAGCTATGAGCCTAATCCAGCCGATGGATCAGGGTGCTCTGGTGATATCCGTGGCTTATATCTTTTCGCTAATGCTATGAGCCTAATCCAGCCGATGGATCTGGGTGTATTGGAAACAAATACACACGTTACATTTTCAATCTCTCTTGTAGTAAATGGGAAGAAAGCATTGTAGTAGGCTTTAAAAAAAAATTACAGCTAAAGGAGCTCTGTACTGGATACCTGAATCATGGAACAAAATAAAAGAAGAATTATCATGTAATTATTAGAATCAAATCCTGAGTCATAATGAATCTGTCGACTGTGTTATTGATTCACAAGAAGAGACAGATTTGACATTTCGTATCAAGAAACTTCCAGGTTGTGAACAATTTGAGATAACAGATTTTACTATTATTGAAATGGTACAAAAAACTACTGAAGTCAGTGATGACGAGAATAAAGATGAAGGTTCGACCGAGACAGTACAAGAAGGAAAATTAGTCTCGGTGAAGGAACCCTTGGAAACTGCGCTACGTTATATTTAACAACAGACAGACTGGTTGTTAATATAAATAAAAACTGGACAATCAAAAATAAATTGTCATTATAAATATTAATAAATTCACATAGCAACTATTCGATATATATATATTTATATTATTGGTAATATTGAAAATGGCACCTAAGCTCCTGTAATAGCTGGATTGTTACAGTTCTGAACGCCAGATGTCTCTATTGGTACATCTTCCATTCCCCATTTTACTTCGTCCTGCCATGACATATCATTTCAGTACTTCACTAAGTAAACATAAAAAATTACAGTGGTTTCAATCTCAAGGGTCAACCGTCTCTTTTAATCAGTCTCTATCCTTAAATTTACTTTTAAAGTATAGCTAAAGTCCTTCTACGTTGATTAAAACCTTTTGTGAAGTGAATAACCACATCATAAATAAACCACATCATGCGCCAGCATATGTACTTCTGCTAAGACGCCTACGCGACACCGTAGCAAAAAAAAAAACAATTTGATAAGTAGTCGTAAAAGACACATAACAATTTCTTTCAGAAAGTTTAGCAACCACGACGAACAATGTATCCAAAAGCAACATTAATTTATGTAAATACTGTAATCGATAATGTTCTATATTCGTATTTGTGCATTCTTAAATATAGTATTAAAGTTTATTAGAACCTCTGGTTTTTCTAATGCACAGGAACGTATTTCCATGTAATCTGAGGTGGTCTTGGTCTCATCTACCTCAAATTATCGAGACTCTACTGTATTTATTTTTGATATAGCAAAATTCATTAATCGTATTTCTCAATACGTTGTTCTGGAACGTTTGAAGGACTCCTACGTTAGATTCTTTTTCATATGGTTGAAGTTTTATTTAGAAACATATTTTTTATACTATTATTATTATTTTTAAAATACCAATACTCCAACCAAAGATTATTGCAGCTGTTCACCATTAATCATATAAAGGGAAGGTCAGTTGATTTAGAAACAGTAATTTACACATTGTGTTCGTTTCCGGATCTACTACGATATTACTGGCAGCTAAGGCGGCTGCAGAGATACATGCTGGCGAAAATCGGGCTACAACGAGACAGTGAACAATAGGAGAACGTCTTTCACATGGTTGCCACGGTTTCGGTGTAATCCTCCATAAACGTATAAACAACGACATAATCGGCTATGTTTAACTGACAGACCAAGTCATCGAGTTATAACTGAAAGAATAACATTAATGAGCACTTGAGAGCAATATAGGCGTACTCAATACAGTCGATGTAATTATCAGAGAAAGAACAAGTCTGAGAAAAGAAAGTAGAGTTAAAGTAAATTGGAAAAGAATAAGCAGCGAAAGAATAAGTAGTACACAAATAAATCGAAGAAGAACAAGATAGGACAACGCGTACTGGAAGATCAAGTAGAGAAGACAAATTCGGGAAGAAACAAGTAGCGAAAAATAAATATAGTTAGAGAAGGTGGAAAATTAATGAATAGAAAAATAATAAGTAAATTTGCTAAAGAACAGATAGCGAAAGAATAAGCAGGGGAAGAGTAAGTAGAGGAAGATAAATTTGGAAAAGAACACGTAGCGAAAGAATAAGTAGATGAATTAGTATTAAAAGAAAAACAATTTGGAAAAGAACAACTAGGGGAAGAATGAGTAGGGAAAGAATAATTAGAGAATGACAAATTTGAGAAGGAACAATTTGCTGAAAAATAAGTATAGGTAGAGAAGGTTGGAAATGAATTAATAAAAGAGAATAAGTAGAGTTGGTAAAGACCAAGTAGTGAAAGAGTAAGTAGAGAAATTAGTATTAGAAGAAGAACAATTTGGAAAAGAACAGGTAGGTGAAAAAACAAAGGTAGAGTAAGTTGGAAAAGAATACGTAAAGAAAGAAACAAGTAGGAAAATATAAGAGTAGTAAGGTCGGCAATTTGGCACATACTACCCCTAAGTGTCTGTACGTCACCGGTGAGTATAGGGGTAGTTTTGGTTGATGGAGGAGGTTGGTATGACCTTGATCGTAGCCTTTGGAGGGGGTTTGACTACGTTTAGATGGGTTGTTTTGAGGTAGAGGGTAGCTTTTGGAAAAAAATCTTATCTAACCTAACCCTTTGCCTATGTGTGTTGGGTGTTTGGGGTGGTTCCTAGGTAAGTTTGGGCTCTGCCCCGGCGGTTGCTCCGGGGGTGGGTTTGGGGTTGGGGGTAGTTTTGGGGAAAATTTTTGGAAAAATATGTATTGTGTGTTGGGGGTGAGTTTAGAGTGTATTTTAGTTAGATGTGGGGGTGGGTTCGCCCCAGGATTTGTTCAATTTAATATATGAAATTGCCAAAAAAAAAAAAAATGATCGGTTAGATCACGTCGGATAGATGTCATAGAGTCCTAACCTAACTCACCCTTAAGTGTGTGTTGTGTTTGGAGTGTATGTTGGGTATATGCGGGGCGCATCAAAAAATGATCGGATAGATCAAATGAAAAACGTTTCAACTAAACACTATCTTAAGTGCCGTTTAACCGACCAACTTACATGAATTTCAATCGACCAACAATTACGATGAATTCAAATAGTCAACAGGCTGTGCAGGGAATCGACCTATCACATTGAAGGGGCACGGTAGGCTTACGCAACACAACGCAAACGGTCGCATTAAGGTGTGTAGGTTTATTACTATGTTAAGCCAACCTGCATTATAGCCCTACATAGTGTGTTAAACAAATATGCATGTAAACCTACAAAGACTTATATACTATGTTAAGCCAACATGTATGAATCCCAACATGGGTCTACTATGTCGGTAATCCACTGGCCAAAGCCTTTATGATCTGAGCCTTACACACACACACACACACACACACACACACACACACACACACACACACACACACACACACACACACACACACACACACACACACACACACACACACACACACACACACACACACACACACACACACACACACACACACACACACACACACACACACACACACACACACACACACACACACACACACACACACACACACACACACACACACACACACACACACACACACACACATTCTCATCTAGGTATGTTCTATCAGGTAGAGCCTCAGGCAAGCAATTCGAAAAGTTCATATGGGAAGTACTATAAGGCCTACTATATCTGTAAATCACTGGCAAAAGCCTTTATGATCTAAGCTTTACACACATTGTCTTCTATTCTAGGTATGCCGTATCAATTAGAGCTTTAAATAGCACGAGTAACCTCATGTGTAGGGGCTTTCCAAACCAGAGATTAATCATTGGGTACTAGGCATATATCTAAGGCAAGTAAGGCCTAAGGCATATAGTCACTGTAAATATTATAACACTCAACAAACAGGTTAATCTTCGGGTACTAGGCATAGATCTATAGCAAGTAAGGCCTAAGACATATAGTCGCTGTAAATATTATAACACTCAACAAATAGGTTAATCATCGGGCACTAGGTATAGATCTAATTCATAGCAATTCCAATGTTTCAATTAAATATTATTATTTGAGACTTATATGACTTCAATGTGGTAGGTCGATTCCCTGCACAGCCAACATATACTCCAAACACAACACACACTTAAGGGTGAGTTAGGTTAGGACTCTATGACATCTATCCCACGTGATCTAACCGATCATTTTTTTTGGGCAATTTCATATATTATTATGAACAACTCCTGGGGCGAACCCACCCCCATATCTAACCAAAATACACTCTAAACTCACCCCTAACACACAACACACATTTGTCCAAAACGTTTTCCAAAAACTACCCCAACTTCAAAACCACCCCCGGAGCAACCCTCGGGGCAGCCCCTAAACTTACCTAGGAACCACCCCTAACACGCAACACACATAGGCGAAGGGTTAGGTAAGATTAGATTTTTTTCCCAAAAACTACTCCAAAATAACAATCTAAACGCAGTCAAACCCCCTCCAAAGGCAACGATCAAGGCCATACCAACCCCCTCCATCAACCAAAACTACCCCTATACTCACCGGTGACGTACAGGACACTTAGGGGTAGTTTGTGGCAAACTGCCGACCTTACTACTTATAAGTACAGAAAATACACGATGGGAAAAACAGGTAGTGGAAGAACAGGCAGAGAAAGGAAAAGTAGAGGTAGAGCAAGTTGGAAATGATGTATTATAGATAAAGAATGAGGTATCAAAGAAGAATTAGGGAAGTAACAGATAGTAGAAAAACAAGAAGGAAAAGAATAAATAGAGAAAAAACTAATAGAGGAACATCAATTTGGAAATGAAAAATTAGGGGAAGAAGTAGAGCTAAAGCCAGATGAAAATATATAAATAGCAAAGAATAAGTAGAGGAAGAACAAATGGGTAATGAATATTATCAAAAGAATAATTAGGAAAGAATAAGTAGGAAAGAATAAGTAGAGGAAAACTATTAAAGGAAGAATAATTCGGCAAAGAACAAGTAGAATAAACAAGTTAGTAAACATACGTAGAGAAAGAAAAGGTAGGATACAAAATAGATAGAGGAAGAACAATTAAGGGAACAAAAATTTGGGAAAGAACAAGTAGGGAAGAATACGAAGAGGTAGAGCAATTTAGAAAAAAATTAAATAAAGAAATAATAAGTCGGTGAAGAAGAAGTTGGAGATACATAAGTAGCAAAATGAAGGTTGGAAGAAAACTGGTATAAGAAGAACAGAATAGAAAAAAAAATGTTTGAAAAGAACCAATACAGAACGAATTATTAGAGGCGAAGCAAAGTAGGAAATGTATAAATTGGGAAAGAATAAGTAGACGAAGAACAAGTTGCCAAATAACAGGTAGGGGAATAACAATCAAAAAAATAATAAATAGAGTAAGAACTAGAAGAGGAAGAACAATTTGAAAAAAAAACAATTAGTGGATAGAGGTAGAGCAAGTTAGAAATCTATAAGTATACTTGAAAAGAATAAGTAAAGAAAGGCAAGGTGATAATAAATGAGAATCGAAAGAATAAGTAGAGGAAAAAAAATTAAAAAAGAACAAGCAGAGGAAAAACAAGTTGGAAAAATAAGTAGGGAATGGTAAGTTGGAAAGAAGTAAGTAGGGAAAGAAAAAGATAGGATTGGTTGGTCGTTTAGTTGAAACGTGCTCTCAAGCGTGTCAGCAAACAAGTTAACATTGTCAACCCATAAACCGGATCGCTCACCTGCCCAGTCGGGCCGATGAGTGTGGGATAGCGCAGCGGTTCTCGCGTCAAGTGTTTAAACATCGGCCAGGTGGGTGTATCTGTTGTGTTAAAGATCGCCGATTCCGCTTGGAAGCCTTGGACTTTGTACTGAATTAGTTCCCGCCTAATTTTCCTCTTATGGCGGTTAAGAGTTGTGTGTGGAACAAGTTGAAAAAATAAGTAGCGAATGGTAATTTGGAAAGAAGTAAGTAGGGAAAGAAAAAGATGGGAACGAAAAGGTAGGGGAAGAACAAGTAGCGAAAGACTAAGTAGGCAAAAAATAAAGAAGAGGAAGAAAAATAGAAGAACGAATACCCCGCAGGGGGGTGCGGACTAGCCGCACCTACGAGGGATTTGGCGTCCCTCGCGGTACCCTAGCCTAACACTACACAACTCACAAATCCCACACACACACACACACACACACACACTTACACATGCACATATACACATACACTAACATCTTTACTTAGGGAATTTGACTGGTCAGAACCGTTGCGCGTTGGGAGTGCTGAAAGGTCCAGAGCTTGACTAACTCTGGTCTGGGACGCTGCTGTGAGCTTGCTCTGCCGAAGACGTATGCGCGGTTGCTGGTCCGCTAGCCACTTCGGTCCTTGGTCAGGGAGTGTCCGCGGTGCACAGGTGTCGGAGCCTGTGCACAGTATTACGAGTTCTCGACTGATGCCCATCCAGTCGAGCTAAGGAGGAAACTATGGGCCCCAGAGTTCCGGGGGTTGGAAATGATCGAAAGTGATCCATGGGTGTACCCGTTCTCATAGTCTCGCCCGTAACGCCTGACACGATGGTTAGCTTAAAACTATTTATGGAAAACCAACAAAAGTCCAACCAACCAATCAACCAGAGTAGTGTAAAGAGGCGTCGTGAGGTTTCCCCGAAGACGCCTAGCGAAGTAAAAGTGACGAGGAAAGAAATGCATGTAGCATCAGCCAAACTACCGCCTAAGTTTTTAATTGTTTCCTGCACTGAAGACGGAAAAGACCTATCGAAGGTATCGCCTTTTCTTATAAATAAGGCTATAACTGGATGTGCAGCAGGACCTGTCCCTTCCATAAAAAAGTTACGCAATGGAACACTGCTGATAGAAACAAGCAATGCGAAGCAGTCACAGCTATTATTAAAAATGAACTCCTTCTTTGATCAGGTCAAGGTTTCGGTGGCCCCCACAAAACTTTGAACTCATCAAAGGGAGTAATATCATGCAGGGATCTTTTGTATGTCCGGGAGGACGAAATACAATCTGAACTGGAATCGGAAGGTGTAACAGAAGTCGTACGAATTATGAGGATGGAAAACGGTCAGAGAGTTCCAACAACATCATTAATCCTGACATTCGGGAAACCATCTATCCCGGAATATTTATATGCCGGCTATCAACGGCTTCCTGTTAGGCCCTACGTTCCCAATCCACGGCGGTGCTTTAAATGTCAACGTTTTGGACACGTCAGTTCGTCTTGCTCCAAGCCAGAGGTATGCGGACAGTGCGGATCTGAAGGCCATGTAGAGAAGGTTTGCACAAGTACTCCAAAATGCCCAAACTGTGCTGGTGATCACCCTGCTCGCTTCTTTAACTGCCCAAAGTTCAAGGAGGAGAAAGCGATCCTCAGCATAATGGCAAAGGATAAAACCTCTTTCAATGAAGCAAAAAAGAAGTTCAAGTCAACTCAACCTAGACTTGAAACAAAATCTTATGCCTCAGCTACCACCACTGAAAAGTCGTGTTCCAACTGCGTTGAGCTAAATAAAAAAATTGAACTTCTCACTGAGCAAATTAATCAGTTATTAGCATTAGTGACTAAAAACATGGTTTCCAATGTAAAGACTAATGTTGAATGTGCGGAAAAATCTCCATTGCCAGTTACCTCTACGAAAATTAAAAGAAATAAAACACTATTAGAGACAAGTGATAGAAACGTAAAAACTACTCCTAATATGAATAACAAAAATAATAACAAAGTTGCACCTGTGAAAGTAGGTGCAAAACCACAAGCGACTCAAAAGAGGACCATTTCAAACTCCTCTTCTGAGTCAAAAACCTCTTCAGATTCCACCACTACAATAGTGGTGATGGAATCAGATGACTCTCTGCCTGGAACGTCCAACATTCCAGGCCAGCGAATTTGCAATGACAACAGTGAGAGCCAGGTGAATCCATTTCACTAAAACACGATGTCCACACCTAAACAATCCGTGATTCAGTGGAACATTAACGGTGTTAAAAGTCACATTGAGGATCTCAAATTAATTGTAAGGGATGTGCCCCCTCTGTACATTTATATTCAGGAAACACATCTTCATGAATCGCACAATTTCCATCTAAGGGAGTATTCAGTTTACAGATCGGACTTCGTTACAGAAAATCGAGCTAGAGGTGGCGTAGCCATTCTAGCCCGTGACTGTGTCGACGCCGTTTCTCTGAACTTAATAACTCCCTTACAAGCAGTAGCAATTCAAACAGCTGTTCCATACAAACTCACTCTCTGTTGTGTCTACCTCCCACCAAGTGACAACCTGCAACAGAGAGATCTTGTAGACCTTATAAATCAGTTACCGACTCCGTTTTTATTAGTGGGCGATTTCAATGCCCACCATGTTTCATGGGGTTCCCCAGAATGCAACCCGCGAGGTAATCTGATCGAAAGCATCAGATCGGAAGTGGATTTATACCTGCTAAATGACGGTTCTCCGACACATTTAGCAGCGTCAACAGGTGGATGGACAGCTGTAGACTTGTCATTATGCAGTCCTGCCTTGGCTACAAGGCTAAAATGGTCAGCATTGCCTGATCTTTACAGTAGCGACCACATTCCTATTGAGATCTCTTTGTGTGACTCCTCACCCTGTTGTGTTCGACATCCCCGTTGGATCCTGAAAAAAGCCAACTGGGAACAATTTTCACAAGATCTAGAATCACTGGACGTGGATTACTTGGCTCCCATTGATGACATTGTCAATTCATTTACAAAAACCGTTTTGAATGCCGCCGGAAAGGCAATTCCAAAAACCTCATCCAAACCACGACGACCACCTGTTCCGTGGTGGAATGATGAGTGCACTGTGATCCTTCGTCAACGGAGAAAAGCTCTGAACCAGTTCAAGAGACATCCAACGAGTGAAAACCTGGAAAAATATAAAATCTTCCGTGCGAAAGCACGGAGAATATTTAGGCAAAGTAAACGAGAATCATGGTCCCAATACATTGGCACTATTACAAGAACTACAGCTCCATCTACAGTATGGAAGAAATTACGATCAGTCTGTGGCATTTCCGTTCCGATGCCATTAATTTCATTAAGGCATTCGGATGGTGTTTTGACGACGGACTGTGAGGAAATTGCCAATGTGCTAGCGTTATCGTTTTCAAAACATTCTTCATCTTCTGCATACAAGGACGCTTTCCAGGTGTTCAAACGTAAACAGGAAGCCTTACCTTTCACCGTTGGATTGTCTGGAGATTCTTGTTTGAATATCCATTTCTCTATCGATGAACTAGAGTCGGCTCTCTCGTCAACGAAGGATTCAGCTCCAGGCCCGGATGATATTGTATACTACATGATCAAAACTCTACCACCGTCGGCAAAACTAGTTCTCCTTCGGATATACAACCGTATATTCGAGGAGCACGGTTTTCCCGATGCATGGTTAGAAGCGACAATAATTCCTCTTCTAAAACAAGGAAAGGACAAAACTAATCCCAGTAGTTACAGACCCATCTCTCTGACCAGCTGCTTATGCAAACTACTGGAGAAGATGGTCAACCGTCGTCTTGTCTGGTATCTAGAAACAAACAAACTTCTTACTAACGTTCAGTGTGGTTCCAGGCAAGGACGTTCATCAGTTGACCAATTGGTTTTGTTGGAGTCAGCTATACAGAATGCCTTCATCTTACGACAAACACTGGTAGCTGTTTTCTTCGACCTCGAGAAGGCATATGACATGGCATGGAGAAGAGGAATTTTGAACATACTGAAATCATGGGGTATACAAGGTAACATTCTTGCTTTTATACAAAATTATTTGAATAACAGGACTTTCCGTGTACGTCTAGGAGGCATATATTCTGATCGTTGCGAACTAGAGAATGGTGTACCACAGGGTGGCGTATTGAGTGTGACGCTGTTTGCTGTTGCCATTAACAGCGTCACTTCAAACGTACAGTCACCGGTCCACTGTTCCCTGTTTGTAGACGATTTTTGTATATATATGGCTGCTAGAAGTATGGCAACAGCGGAAAGATCCTTACAATTAGTAATTAATAAATTGCAAGAATGGACCAAATCTACGGGCTTCAAGTTTTCGGCTTCGAAGACCCAGTGTATAGCATTTAGTCGTCGCAGGCAACATCAGGAACCTATTCTTTATCTTGATGGTGCGCGGCTTCAAACCGCGGATAATGTGAGATTTTTGGGTCTTTTATTTGATAAAAGACTTTCATGGAATCCGCATGTGCGTGATTTGAGGACCCGGTGCAGCAAGATACTTGATATGTTGAGAGTTCTAAGTGGTACAAATTGGGGAGCAGACAGGACCTGTATGCTCCGTTTCTATCGCGCCGTTGTAAGATCGCGCATAGATTACGGCTGTATAGCCTATTCATCTGCTCGACCTACGATTCTGAAACTCCTTGATTCAATACATCATGCTGGCCTTAGACTTTCTACTGGTGCTTTTAGATCAAGCCCAATCTCCAGCCTTCTAGTTGAAGCTGGAGAACCATCTCTCTCAATGCGACGTCAAATGCTACAAATTTCATATTACTCTGGTCTTCGAAGTAAACCTAATCATCCGGCATTCAAAGCGGTTTTTGATAACTACCTCGTGGATCGTTACAATGTGCGTCAACGTTCCACTGCTCCCTTCGGAATAAGAACGTTGCGCATTTTTAGCAATCTAAATTTAGAACATCCACCTATATTCGAACGAACATCATGCTACATCCCTCCATGGATAATACAAAAGCCAAAATGTGACTTCTCATTGTCCATGTACCTAAAACACAATACTCCTGACGTTATTTATCGTCAGGAGTTTTTGCAGATTCAACAAACTCACCAACATACTGTGAGTATATTCACAGACGGTTCAAAACTGGACAATGGGATAGGTTGTGCATTTTATATGGAAGGACAAACTTTCACTTACGGATTGCCCTCAGCCTGTAGCGTTTTTATTGCAGAACTTTATGCAATTTTCCAAGCTTTAAGATCAATTCCGTCTGCAAAATCTAAATATCTTGTGTGTTGTGATTCCAAAAGTGCTCTCCAGGCTATTCAGGAAATATACACTAAGAACCCTTTGGTTGGAGACATCTTGTGCTCTATGCACAGGCTCCAATTACGAGGTGTCGAGGTGTCATTTCTCTGGGTGCCTGGTCACTGCGGAATATTTGGAACACTAAAGCAGATGAAGGTGCAAAATTAGCTACAAGTATGGTACCATCGACACAACGTGTGATGGCATCAGATTTTGTATGCAATGTTAAAACTGTACTATTCTCTGTTTGGAATGAAGAATGGCAAAATGTAAATAGAAACAAGCTGAGGGACATCAAAAATACCGTCCGACCATGGAGGACATCTGTTCGTTCGAATCGTAGGGAGGAAGTGGTGGTTACTCGACTTCGCATCGGCCACTCTTTGTTAACGCATGGATGGTTGATGCGACATGAGGATCCACCACTATGTCCGTTTTGTAGAAATAATATTACAATCAAGCATATCCTGCTTGATTGTAATGAGTTGACAAATTTGTATATACGTCACGATCTTCGAGGTAGTTTAAAGGTGGTTTTAAGAGACGATGTCACGGCTATCGACCGTGTCCTCGCTTTCCTACGCCATCTTAATCTATTTAATAATATTTAAATTTTGTATAATTTTAGGTTCTTTAGTTTTAGATAATTACAATTAGTTTTAAACATTTATTTTGTTTAAGTCTTATTTATGTAATATTTTAATATTTATTTTTAACAAACCTTAGTTAGGCGATGATAACCTTAATAGGTTTTTCGCCTGGAAAAAAAAAAAAAAAAAAAAAAAAAAAAAAAAAAAAAAGAAGAACGAATAAAGCAAGTAAAAATAGAGGAGGAATAAGTAGGGGAATAGGAAGAAGGAATAGAACAAGTAATGGAGAAATAAGTTATGATAGAGGAGAAACAATTAGAAAAGAAGTTAGGAAACACCAAGTACGGAAAGAATACGTAAAAGAAAAAGAAGAAGAGAAAATATATAGGAAAAGAACAAGTGGTGAAAAACAAGTTTGAACAGAATAACTATGGCCACAAATAGAGTAAGAAAAGAGGTAGATGAGGAATAAGTAAAGAAAGAAAATGATAGAGAGAAAGCACAAGTAGGAAAATATTGTTTGCTTATGTTAGTAATATTTCAAAAAACTCACGAATCATTTAAATATTCGTATGTAGGCTATATACTTCGCAATAAAGGCATACGCAATACATTACAGGTTTTATGAAAAAAGATATGTTAGGTGAGATCGATTGAGAGAGAGAGAGGATCCAGTCTTTATCATTAATACTTTTATCAGCTATCCCAAAAGTATTAGGGATTAGAAATCTGTGGCATTTGTCCCTGATAATGTAAACGAAACCAGATGGATTTATTTTATAAAACACCTTTCAATTGATAGAAATAGTAAAACTTGACGTCAGTTGTATACAAGTAGTAGGAGCAATAATGGCTCGTGTGTTTATAGCCGCGTACCTGAGGTTTACCTTCTTTCAATGGGAAATATACACACGTGACTGTTATAGGAAAGAAGAGCTGGGATAAATATATTACCATAATAATCGCTTGCACTATTAGTAGAGGACCACTACGGTTTGCTTGGGTACAGTCACGTACGGAACCTGATCTACTCTCTAACGGCTACTTTCGAAAGAGACTACTTACTATAGATAAATAATAAGATTGGGAGGCTGGAATAGAAGTAAAACCTAAGGATTCCTTCCCACTATAGTAAAGGAAGGACCAATTATGGCTTGCGTGAGTACAGTCGCGTACTGAACTTGACCTACTCTCTAACGGGGACTTTCGGAGGACACTACTTTTTATAAAAAAATAATAAGATTTAGAA
>JBAIZL010000004.1:157867231-157882231 GCA_036971475.1 Prosapia bicincta
TAAAAAATCAAAATAAATCTTCCTAACTTTACTAACCGGTTTACGAATGATGTAGCCTGATCTTATTGTAGACTTACTCTAGGCGTTATTAAAAAAAGCGCCTTTTGACGGGGTACTCGTCAGCAGGATAGCATAGGTTAGGTTAGATTTATTTTTGCTAGTTTCAGAGGACACTTTACATCACCATATGTAAATTATTTTTTTGAAATATCGGCTATGTCTGAATTAACGAGAAATACCACAATTTATTGCAATACAATACAATAATTAATAGCATGATTTAAATACTATAGTTTGTTGTGCGCAAATGCATGTTTTGGAAATCCTTTCATTGTTAACCCACTCACAAACATATGTAAAGTATTGTTTTTGTAGAGTTACTTCAAACTAACTCACCACCTACAAATTTACTATTGTTAATTATATAAAAATTCCTGAAAATCTTTTTTATTTTATTTAAGTGGTAGGTGTACTCATTTTGAATTCGCATTGGTTCACTAATACTTTGGCTTCTCAGTAGGGGTTACAAGAGTATTCAGTGATGGAAGCACAAGTGTGAGCTGTTACGCCCATTTGTGATAGGCTCTATAAATCGGTTTTAGATCTGCCTCTCGGTTAGCAAAGAAAATTTTCTTTAGTTAACAAAAAACACACACAATTATTTAAGACAAAATGTAACATATAATACTACAGTATGTTACACAGTTTCCTTTTGTATTTATATGTAATTATACCCTGCTACACTGTGGTACATAGTTGCATGGATCAGCAATGAGGCACAAAACACAGCATACGTTTTATAGAAACTAAATTTTTCAATACTTCAGAGGCTAATGCAATACAAAGTTAAAGGTATGATATTTTTTAACTAAATCGTTACGTTGCATGAATCAATGTGTTAAGAAATGTTTTTCCACCTCCTCGCGAATCCAAGAAGAAGTTTCACTCATCTTCATCATGTAACAGTTGCATTACGAGACCACAAATACCCCTATGTTCACGCGTTTAATTTGGGAATGCTTAATTAGACATATGTTTTGAGATCCCCGATCTGTAACTCTGTTCACGCAGCAAATCCACACCAAATGAAGCAGCCGCAGCTCGGGTGGGCACTGGCTGGCAAATAGCCTCTACTTACGATTTGGCGAATGGCGGAGCTTGTTCACTACAATGATCACACAAACGTGTGTGAATATTTCATTCAGATTGTATAATAATCTGAATGCGATACAAGTGGATCCGTTTGTTTTTGTCAATAAACAATCTAACTTGGAACAGGTAATGTTTCACATGTGATTGTGCTTGCCGTTAGCTAGTATGGTGACAACCCATACCTCTTCCTTTCGGAAGATGGCGCAGTTGCTGGTACACAGCTGACAGTTAAAACAAGCTATATTCTCATGGTAACTGACTTGAAATACATATAAAAACAATCTATAAGGCGGTTTGTATATCGAGTCAAATTTGGAGCTCCATCGCTGCAGAACCTTTTGAGATTTTCAAGCGTACACAAATAAACATAACATTTTTATGTATAAAAACCATCCGAGCAACACACGGTATTCGTATTCCATAATAATACAAATTATAAAAAACTTCGCAACAATTGGAAAGATTTTTTAGTGGAAATTTTGTTGTGAAAAAGAATTGAAATCCTAGGTCAAACCTGTGGCTTCAAAAAGCAGCTATGTTCATTATGTAGATTGATACCAGGTGTTTTAGAATGTGTAATATATACAGAATTCATCAAGTTTTACTTGTCGGTGACAATAGGCTATTTCCGACATGATCACACAAAAGTACCTCGATTAAAGTGAATATTTAATTTAGATTGTATAATAATCTGAATGCGATACAAGTAGATACGTTTGTTTTTGTCAATAAACAATGCAATTGGGAACAGATAATGTTTCACATGTAAATGGTTTTCGTTAGGGAAGTGATCCCCTCGCTTTCTTCAAATGACGTAGTTTCTGGTGCACAGCTGATTGTTAAAAAAGCTGTTTCCTTGCAGTCTCAGAAATGTTACCTACACAAATCGATGACGAGGACAAATCATGAAGCGGGTTGTATGGCATGTCAAAATCTGATCTCAATCGGTACAGAACGTTTTGAGTTTTACAATCGTTCATAAACCTACTTGACAGTTTTATTTATAAAGGTAACGTATATCGATGTGTAAAATCGTACCACAGTGTGATGATATATGTTAAAAGTGTATAAATGCAAACTGGTAGCTTATTTAGAAAGAATGTAGCCAAGACTCTAGAGGTACTGTACAGTTATGTGACTTGAAACGTCGCTTCTAACGGGTTTCGGGAATATTTCCCATCTTGTAAAGTTGAATTAGTTCTTAGCAAGGTCGTTAACACATTAGGAGCCTATTTTCACAAAAAAATCTACACAAACGAGATTAAATTCACGAAACTATACAATTCATAACGATATCCTCTACAGAGCAAGAGACACTATCGTAGTACAGAAACTATATTCAGGTAGCGGTGTACAAAGTGGTTTAAATCTGAAGATAGAAAATATGTAAGAATTGGAAAGGTAAATTACGGAACGTATTGTACTCTAATTGTATACTATGAGTAACCAAAAAATACCTAATCAGTAGCCTGTATGCTTTGCAACATTCACCGGAAACCCTAATGTGATAGGTAGGGATAAGTATTGTTTGCTGTCGCCAGATGTGCAGTGAAACTAGGATTCGGGCAAAAGTTTGGTGCATTAGGCATACTGAAATCCAATAAGAAACGTGGGAAACATATATTCACTTGGTGATGTTACGTTTTTTTCTGTTGGTCCGTTGGGTCCCCGGGTCTGGACTCCCTGAACTTGCCCAGCCAACGTACAGAATGATCATCTAGGCGCTACTTCCGTCTCACACGCGCGTGCGGTTAGTATCCATACAGAAAATAGTAAAATTAAAGAGCGGAATGAAGAAATCTTAGCAAGAAAGAAACCCAGGCAGGAAAAACTCCGCGACATATCATGCAGGAATCTTGGGGGCTTGGATCACCTTATCCTAAGGGATAAGGAGGAGTGTTACCTTACAAATACCTCACTAGTGAGTCTGTAGCAGGAATGATATGCACCTCTTCTTCTGCTGCCTATTCGAAACTGAAGAGGCATGCAATCAAAATTAGTAACTTACTTCCGTCGGGGATAAGCTGCGACCCTGGGGAGGTTTCTTATTACTAAGCTAACCTTATTGAAATTAACTGTTTAAAGAGTTACCACAAACAACATACAAAACAATTTAATTATATGAACGAATTGAAATTGATCAAACCAAAGCCCCATGTAGGGTGCCATTTTTATATAACGTACCTGCTCTAGTCTTTCAGTGTATATTGACTCTAAGGGAATAAATTCTAAGTTACTTGCTTTTACATTAACTGATTTATTTTAATCCTGAGTTCAAATGGTAGCATTTATAGGTAGTACATATAATAGTTTTATCTAACTTTAATTTTGCCGGTAGGCATCAAAACTGCTATATTTTTTATTAAATTAACAATTCTATTAAACTTTCCTCAATTCTCTTAAGGCGTGTATAGGTTACTGCACCTGGTTTGATAAATATTATTTTTGAATGACTTAGTACTGTTTAAAGAATCAATAAAAAGTTTAAAATATTTTTTGACTTTGAAGAGTTGACTTTAAATTTAAGATAAATTAATATTTAATACTTGTGGTTCCTTGTTTTACTTCACCATTCAGAAATTCACTTATTCACATATCTCTTCAATTTCACTTTCTCTTTTCACTTGAAATGCTTTTATGCCATAACTGACTTTATTAAATCACTCCCTTATTAATTCCACCTACTATTCAATTATCTCACGTACTACTTTTCTATTTCCCTCACCTAATATAACTAATTATTTAATTATCTCCCTTATTTAATCTCACTTATTACCCTTTTATCTCCCTCGCTTAAGATTACTTTCCATTTGCCTATCTTCCTTATTAATCTCACTTAATACTTAACATGCAACGTTAGTTTATTTGAATTTTAAATTGCTTACTAAAACTTAACGTATTTTTCCCTTAAGTCCAAGAACTTGACCCTTTCGAGTCCTGAAAATTGACTAACCTTCGTGTTTCCCTTTGGATCGTTTCCGTCCGGGTTTCACCACCTCTTCAAATTTTATTGGCCTCCTTATGGCGCTCAAAATTGTTCCAGCCTATCAGAACGTCATTCCTCAATGCTTTCCTTTTGGTATCAGAACGTCTCGAGCTTTCCCAAGGTGCAGGTGTTTCGCTGGACGTGCTTTTTCTGCATTCAAGTAGAAAATGCAGGCCCCTCGATGTTCAAGTAAAGCACCATTCCAGGGATGGAGCAACGTTTTTGTTTACCTACAATGAAATTTTTCGACGTATATTAATATTTATGGCTTACAGATGTGTGCAGTAACCGCTTTTGGCCGAAAGATTAACAATAGAATACCCTTTGTAAGGTAGGGACCGTGTGCTACGATCTCACAAGTTCAAATATTTTACTAACAATTTTCTTACCTTAATGAATTCGGTTATATATATAATTATTACATTAAAAATATTTCAAAAACAAGAATACTTTTATTGAACATATTTATTCAAAGCATTTAGTCGATAAAATAGTACCAGCATATTCAGGAAAATAATTATCTAATAAAATATTTTTACATACAATATTTTGAAAAAATATTTTATTAGATAATTATTTTCCTGAAGATGCCGGTACTATTTTATCGGCGAAAAGCTTTGAATAAATATATTCATTAAAAGTATTCTTGTTTTTGAAATATTTTTAATTTATTAACTATATTACAAGAAAACATATTACCATATTTAATATATATATATATATATATATATATATATATATATATATATATATGTATGTATATATGATTTTTTACAATATGATTAGAGGTAGGTGGTCAGTAGGGACAGCGGCTCTCTGTGTGTGTGGAGTCGGTTCTACCCAGTGAGGAAATGTGTGTGAATATTGTTTGTGCATGAGCCTGTTTGTAGAACCTTGTTGCTAAGTGTCGGAGGTGTTGTTTGATTAAAATCCCTTTCAAGTCTGTGTGAAGCAGTGCCTTCGTGAATATTTGTAAATCCTTGTTTTAGAATAACTGGAGTCTGCGTGTGCGTGAGGTGCCTGCATGGCTTCAGACGGGTGAATCGTATGTGCGTATGCTGCACAACATAATTACGCATATAGTAGTGGTCGCCCGAGGTTAAAGTGGGCTTGTTCTATTAAGCATAGGATATAGTTCTGTTAATATAATTGCTGCTTTTTTTTACGTGTTGGTAAACATGTTAAAAGTGAGGGTCCCAAGTCAGGCCTCTGTTGAGTATGACTCCCAGATATTTGACCTGGTTCCTCCAGTGAGTGTCCTAGCCTAATAGTTCTAATGGTGTGCTGAGTTTGAGTGTCCTACGTTTGGAGAGAAGCAGAGCCTGGCACTTGATCACGTTCACCCTAACTCTCCAGTAGCTCAGCCATAATTCTAGTACTGTAAGGTGGTCTTGTAAATTTGAGTGTATTTGATGTGGGGTTACCATATGCAAATATGACCACTTGTGTGTTGAGTGTTGTTGGTATGTTGTTGACGTAGATGTTGAATAATACGGGTCCAATCATTCAGCCCTGGGGACTAAGGCCTTTATAGTCCGTAGTGTAGATTGAGCTTGGTCTACATCAACCATAAACTTACGGTTGGCCAGGTATGAGCTAACTAGGTGTACAACCTCGTCTGTAAAGCCGTAGGGCCGTAGTTTCACTAAGAGCCTGTTGTGCCCGACCTGATCAAAGGCTTTGTCAATGTCCAAGAAGACTACCCCCGCCGAGTAGTAATTTTTCTACCCCTTGATTGCATGATCCACCACTCTCATCAGCTGATGCGTGGGTGAGTGGTTTGTTCTAAAGCCAAATTGCTCTGGCCTCAGTATGCTGTGTGTGTGTGGATATGCTTGTTGATAAGTTTGAGCAGGGTTTTTTAAAATATCTTGCCCATCGTATTCAACAAGCTTATCGGTCTGTATGAGTCAGGCTTGCTGTGGTCGTTTCCCTGTTTGGGGAAGACCAAGATCTTGGCCTCCTTCAAGCGTCCGGGAAGAGTTGTGTCCGGAGTATAGCATTGTAGATGTTTGAGAGATAAGTGATCGCTATCCGTGAGGGTTTCCAGCGTTGTGTTGGTGATGGTGTTTGGTCCAGGAGCTTGCCTGGAGTTTTTTGTGAGCTTGACCACTTTATATCTGAGATTGTACTGGTAATGTTTGACCCTCTAGGCAAACTGTGCTGTTTCTAAATCTACTTTAGCCGTAACGGCTGCTACAGCTGGTTGGTCGTTTGGTTGGAACGTGCTCTCAAGCTTGTCAGCAAACAAGTTAACTTTGTCGACCGGGTTGCCCACCTACCCAGTCGGGCCGATGAGTGTGGGATGGCGCTACGGTTCTCGCGTGAATTGTTTAATCACTAGCCAGGTCGGTGTATCTGTTGTGTATAAGGTCGCCAATTCCGCTTGGAAGCCTTCGACTTTGTACTGAATTAGTTCCGCCTAATTTGCCTCTTAAGGCGGTTAAGAGTAGTGTGTGGACCGCATCTGTTTACACCATGTTGCTATGCCCGCCGGATCCTATTTTGCCGGGTGATTAGCTGTAATATGTGCCTTGGTATGTGTACATAGTGTCTGACCTGACATTGAACTTGTACCGTGTTAGTAATCGCAGTACGTATTACCGTCGTAAGGCTACCGACGGCTTTGTCTGTGTCCAGTGGTGTGTGGACAATTAGGAAGGCGGGTAGAGCACTGTCTAGCTGGGACCGGAAAAACGCCCAGTCAGCCAGTCTGTAGTTAAGCCCCTTCCTAGATCTCTGCAAGCAGGGTTTCCAGTAACCGCCATTGTCACGGGGTAGTGATCTGAATTAAGATCTCTATCGACTTGAAGTTGCGGTGACACTAGCAGACCTTTTGCCAATAGCTATATCCAAAATGTCTTCCATGTGGTAACTGCTGTGGTGTGTTGGTTCAGGAGGGACTAGCAGTATAGCTGTTGTGTTTTATATGAAGGTTTGGAGTTGCCGGCCTCCTGTGTTTGTAGACTTACATCACCCAGAATGTGTGTTTAGAATTCAAGTCCGCGGCGATTATTACCCTACTGGAGGTCTGAAGAAAGTTTCTAAATCGCGAGTGTAATCAACAGAAAACGGGTTTTTGTACAGTGAGTGTAATGTTTTTAAAAATGTTCTATACCCGGGTCTGGGCCCCCAACACCTGACTGATCTCGTGGCAGCCAACCTCTAGCGAGCTACCTCCGTCTCATATGCCAATGCTGTTAGTCTCCCTACAGAGAGTGAAAAAAAACGGGATTTATTGCCCATGTACTAAGCTCATAAGTTCTTTCCATGGAGGATCAGGAGATAGTGAAATGAAACAGTACGGTAACTGTCGCGCTAAGAGCGGGATGAAAAAACTTGGCAAGAAAGAAACCCTGCCAGGAAAAGTCCTGCGACGGATTATGCAGGAACCCTGGGAGCTTGGATCACCCTATGCTAAGGAATAAGGAGGGGTATTGCCTTAAAAATACCTTGTTAGTGAGTCTATGTCAGGTATGACATGCACCTATTCTTCTGCGGCCTATTCGAAACTGAAAAGGTATGCAATGAATTGATTACTTCTGTTGGGGGTAAGCTATGACCTTGGAGATGTGCCCCTGCGTCACCTGGAACATAACTGTGAAGTAGAATCTATTAGTATCTACATTTTAATTTTTTTTCTACTGTGGTTAGAGCTAGGTGGTCAGCTAGGACAGCGGCCGTCTGTTTTTACCCAGTGAGGAAATTAGTGTGGATGCTGTATATGTATGAGCCTGTTTGTAGAACATTGTTGCTAAGTGTCGGAGGTGTTGTTTGATGAAAGGTAGTTTTAAAACAGTGTGGAGCAGTGCTAATCTTGTACATCTAGGTGCCTTCGTGATTATTCGCAAAATCATGTTCTGGAATAACTGGAATCTGTGTGTGCTTGAGTTGCCTGCATGGTCCCAGACGGGTGAAGCGTAAGTGAGTGTTCTGTGCAACGTAGATACGTAGATAGTAGTGACCGCCCGTAGTGAAAGTGGGTTTGTTCTGTTAAGCATAGGATATAGTTGTGTTAATCTAATTGTTGCTTTTTTCAATGTATTGGTAATGTGAGGGTCCCATGTCATTCTTTGATCGAGTGTGATTCTCAGATATTTGACTTGGATCCCCCAGTGAATGTCCTCGCCTAATAGTTATAGTAGGGTGTTGAGTTTGTGTGTCCTACGTTTGGAGGGAAGCAGAGCCTGGCACATGTCCACGTAAACCCTAAGTCTCCAGTAGCTCAGCCATGATTCTAGTACTGTAAAGTGGTCCTGAAATTTGAGTGTATTAGATGTCGTTCCCATGACTGAGCGGATAACGTGGTGTCATATTCAAATATGGTCACTTGTGTGTTGAGTACTGACGGTATGTTGTTGTTGTAGATGTTGAACAATAAGGGCCCAATAACTGAGCCCTGAGGGACTCCGGCTCGTATAGTCCGTATAGATTGAGCTTGGTTACATCAACCCTAATCTATAGTTGGACAGGTATGAGCTAACTAGGTGTATAGGCCTAAGCCATAGTGTCGTAGAAATAGTAAATGTATTTTTTTCTCCGAATCTGAGCCCTTAAAACACGCCCAGCCTCTAGCGAGCTACCCCCGTTTCACATGCGCATGCGGTTAGTATCCCTACCGCGAGTGAAAGAAACAGGATTGAATGCCCATGTACCAAGCTCATAAGCTCTTTCCATGGAGAATCAGGAGATAGTGAAATGAAACCATACAGTAAGTGTCGCGCTAAGAGCGGGATGAAAAAACCTGGCAAGAAAGAAACCCTGCCAGGAAAAATCCCGCGACAGATAATGCAGGAACCCTGGGGGCTTGGATCACCTTATGCTACGGAATAAGGAGGGGTATTATCTTGCAGATACCTTGTTAGTGAGTCTATGGCAGGAATGACATGCACCTCTTCTTCTGCTGCCTACTCGAAACTGAAAAGGCATGCAATCAAATTAGTACTTCCGTTGCGGCTAAGCTGCAGCCCTGGAGATATGTCGCTGGGTCACCTGGAACATAACTGTGAAGCAGAATGTATTAGTATGTATATTTTATTTTTGGTGTTATGGTGTGAGCTAGGCGGTCAGTAAGGACAGCGGCCGTCTGTTTGTGTCGTGGGTGGGGTCATATCTACCCAGTGAGGAAATGAGTGTGGATGTTGTATGTGCGTGAGCCTGTTTGTATTGCTTTGTTGCTAAGTGTCGGAGGTGTTGTTTGATGAAAGGCACTTTTAAGTCAGTGTGAAGCAGTGTTAATCTTGTACATCTAGGTGCTTTCGTGATTATTTTTCAAAACCTTGTTTTGGAATAACTGTAGTCTGCGTGTGCGTGTGTTGCCTGCATGGCCCCAGACGGGTGATGCGTAAGTGAGTAGGCTGCGCAACATAGATACGTATATAGTAGTGGCCGCCCGTAGTGAAAGTGGGCTCGTTCTGTTAAGCATAGGATAGTTGTGTTAATCTAATTGTTGCTTTTTTTAACGTGTTGGTAATGTGAGGGTCCCAAGTCAGGCCTCTGTCGAGTATGACTCCCAGGTATTTGACCTGGTTTCCCCAGTGAGTGTCCTCGCCTAATAGTTTTAGTGGTATGTTGAGTTGGTGTGTCCTGTAAGTTGTGTATGTTGAGTTACTGTAAGGTGGTCCTGTAAATATAAGTGTAATTAGGTGTGGTTTCCACGACTGAGCGGATAACGCTGTGTCATCTGCAAATATGGCCATCACTTGCGTGTTGAGTGTTGTCGGTATGTCGTTGATGTAGATGTTGAAAAATACGGACCCCATAATTGAGCCCTGAGGGACTCCGGCCTGTATAGTCCGTAGTGTAGATTGAGCTTGATCTACATCAACCCAAAACTTACGGTCGGATAGATATGAGCTAACTAGGTGTATGAGCCCGTCTGGAAAGCCATAGTGACGTAGTTTCACTGAGAGCCCGTTGTGCCAGACCCGGTCAAAGTCCTTTTCAATGTTCAGGAAAACTACCCCAGTCGAGTAGTAATTGTTGAAGCATATAGTAAATGTAATTTTTGATGCGTTGTAGGTGCTGCCACCTAGTAGAAAGTCGATGAATGTATTGGTTTTACCGTATTGCGGCCAGAGAGAGTGTTACTGTAATTTAATATCCGTAATTATTGCTATATTTCTATAGATATAAATAAATCAAACGTTATAAAATTGGCACTGTTATATTTAAGAGAAATTTATACAGGCATTTATAAAACAGACACATTTAAACACACTTTATAAAATACGCAATTTTTTAAATATATACAAACTAAAATATACAATTTGTTTCATTTACTGTATAGCCTACATTAATAATAGGCACACTTTTAAATGCAACTAATAAAAAAATAGATACATTTTAAAATATACACACTATAAATACTAAAATTATAACATTTTCACATATTCTTACATAATAAAGTGGGCATAGAATTACTTTTAAATAAAAAAAAGGGAGTCCATTAAAGAGAAACATTATAGAACAGTCATTCTTACATACATACATTATAGAAGTAGGGGGTCTATTAAATACAAACATTACAAAAAAAGACATTATTATACACAAACAGTATAAAGTGGGCCTACTTTTAAATACTGACATAGACAATATGAAATAGACATTGTTACATACATACATAATAAAATAAGAAGTCTATTAAATACAAACATTATAAAGTAGGCAATGTTAATATATACATTATAAAAAAGGGAGTTTATTAAATACAGTGTTAAAAAGACATTGGTAATACATACATTGTAAAATAAAGAGTCTATTAAATACAAACATTATAAAAAGGATATTGTTACATGCAAACATTATAAAATGGCCACACATTTGACTACAAACATAGTAAGATATTCAGAGCGTCACGCTTAGACTGAAAACCGATTCCTCGTGGTATGTCAGAGACATAACAATGCCACTGTTCGTCAGAGTGATGATGTACAAGGTGTAAATCGGCCCATTCTTACCTTCGCGGCCTCCTCCAGGTATCCCTCCAAAGCAAGACTGCAAAGACACTGGTGCACTGCATTCAGAGCGTCACGCTTAGACTGGAAACCGATTCCTTGTGGTATGTCAGAGACACAACAAAGCCTCTATCCGTCAGGGTGATGATGTACAAGGTGTAAATCGGCCCATTCTTACTTTCGCAGCCTCCTCCAGGTACCCCTCCAAAGCAAGACTGCAAAGACACTGGTGCACTGCATTCAGAGCGTTATGCTTAGACTGGAAACCGATTCCTTGTGGTATGTCAGAGACACAACAAAGCTTCTATCCGTCAGGGTGATGATGTACAAGGTGTAGATCCGGTCCAACGATTTCATCCGCTAAGTCACAGCTGCCTTTAAAGATCGATTAGCCTTCCCATCCGTATGTATCAGCGCTAGTCACAGATACTGTACCTCCAGCGGCGCATTGGAACCGACCCCTGTACCTCGTATACGAGCCTTCATAAAGGTGCTTCGAGCAAAATACAAATGCAAATAATTTCGAAATGTAAAATACAACAAATTCAGGCCATATTAGTTATTTTACAATAAACTGCACAGATCAAACTCCTGTAAATCTAAATGTTTAGGCACAACTAATTTAGGGCCCTTGAATCGGCTAGACATGGAGTTAAGGCTGTGCACTACAGTGGATAACACTAGTGCATCGCTAGCTCTCGCATTGACG
This sequence comes from Prosapia bicincta, assembly GCA_036971475.1. Lineage (NCBI taxonomy): Eukaryota > Metazoa > Arthropoda > Insecta > Hemiptera > Cercopidae > Prosapia > Prosapia bicincta. The sequence goes on from JBAIZL010000004.1 coordinate 157,879,035, forward strand.
TGAGACTTTGCGGCTTTGATTATAACTTTATTAATTTCCTGAGTGGGAAATAGAAGTATTTTCAACCATTTCTTCACTTCAAAGGCTTATAAACTGTTCATTTGAGGGAGTGATTGGTTCGGCAAATCCTCTTTGGCGAATCGCCATTTTCAAAAGATACTTTAAGATGAATATTAAGGTTTGAAGTAGGTTTATTTTTAAAGAATATAATCCCTTTCCTCTCCGGACATATTTCCGTCTCTTTCATTGACACCAATGGAATTTATTTTCACAATCTTTTTCCACAACTCTGATAACAAACCACGTGAGAAACACAACAGTGGAGAACGATCGTTCATAAAGTAAAGAGATATAAAGGCGGGGCATGACGGGAGTTTAGGCTGCTCTTTTGTGTGTAGAAATACTAATAACTAGTTACTTTCTTCAGTGGAAGTTTCAAGGCCTTGTAATATATTTCATCGGTTTGTTTATTAGAGATATAATTGTCTGTTAGTTACTAGCTTTACTAATATACAATAACATCAGGTTAATAAGCTATTTGTATAACATAGCGTAGATGTGCCATTTATTGTTATGTACCATTCTAAACAAGTTCCTGTGAGAGAACAAGTAATATAAACAAACAGTTTTTAAAGTCAATTCGTACTTAGGTCACACTACAAAAATAGGTAGGGCAACAATACGAACTCCAACGTTTGGAAAATCGAGATCAGTCGTTTTGAATTTGTTGAAAATAATTAATAGTTCTGAATATTACTAATAAATTGTTTCTAAATTATTATCTGCGAAGAGTGTTTCTTTTTTTATCTTTTAAAACAACTTTCCACTTCTGCTTGAAGAATAACCACCCTTAAGACTAATGATGCACCCTTCTAACAGATGTTGTTCTTAGGAGTAATTTTGCAATATATCTAATTGTGCCGCACATCTTGTCGAAAGAAGCCTGAATCGATTAAACGCAAACGGAATAGATTGATATAATATCCAACACCTTAGCAACTTGAACGCCATTAATCACTCTGCGCGAAACAATATCTTGCCGGGACGCAGTTGTATTGTGGCTGCCGCTATTAATGAGCGTGGTGCATTGTCGGTAATTAGGCAAACGTGCTTGCTGCCGGGCTAATTAGCCAGCGTAAGCCGGATATGGGGGTGAATCGGTTTTGTAACATGATCCAGTGTTTTTTAATCTATATTTCGTGTTATAAGTATTTGATAATATTTCGTGTTGTAACAGTATCTAGTAAACTGTGTGTTGGAACAGTGTTTAGTAACATTTTTTTATTATTGTAACAGTGTTAAGTAACATTTAATGGGACCTTAAGGCACCGATACCCTAATGATTCGACACCTCACCTTGAAAAAACTTCATGAAGAAAACGGAAGGTCAAACCAAGGAAGACGTCGGGTATGATCTAAAACATGACAGGTCCTGCCATACAAGGATGCCATGAAACTTCTTCATGTGATTAATGTGTGCTTCCGGTTAAAATACGTTCCGAGGGAGTAGAAGGTAGACGATACACTAGTGTTTGCAAAGCAAGGAGAACCACCGAATGACAAAACATTCTATCATCCGATAGTGTTGCTTACATTGATATCATAGGTTTTTGAGAGAATGCTGCTGAAGCGACTCAAACCAATATTGAAGAGCAGGGTTTTGGTTACAAGCCACTACAGCTTCCAGCTTCAGGGAAAGCACTCTACTGTAGGGCAGGAGCACCGAGTTCTGGTGGTAGTGTAGAAGACCTTGAAAACGAAGAAGGTATGCTCTCTGTTGTCTTCCTCGACGTCTCCCAGACCTTTAACTGTATTTAGCACGCTAGCTAGTGCTTGAAATTCTTCGTAACCTTCCCGATAAATTTTGGTAATGCTCTAGTTTTTCCTTGCTGACAGAATTTTTCTGTTTAACCGAGGTAAGGTGTATTCTACTGAAAAGGATATTATCCAATACCTCAGAGTAGTGCTGCACCTTTTCTGTACAAGAGATATACCAGCCAGTAAGAGCACCATTATGGCAACCTTCGCAGACGCCGCCGCTATCTTGTCCGTAGCACAATGATGCAGAATGAGGCAAACGTAAAGATAAATTGCTGATAAACACTGATTTCATAATAAATGAACGCATTGTCTCCCATATCTAAGATGTGGAATGCCTCAGGTCTAACGTTTGACGCTAAACTGAACTGGAATCCCACGTGAAGAAAACAAGCGATGAACTGGAAATCCGGTAGGGAAGGCTAGCTTGGCTCATGGGTTGATATTCTGAGTTGAGCCCGTACAATAAATTGCTGGATGGACTTATGGATTGCCACTATGGGCATGCCCAAAGAGCATCAATCTGCAATTTCTGTAGTGTTGTGTAGGTGTAGAACAAAAACGAGAGGGCAGGAGTATACAAGATCACATATAATGACAGCCCTAGCCTCTGCACAAACTTAGAGAAACTTCATCATACGATAAAAAGGACATATAAAAGTCTTAAAAAACAAACAAACCAAAACAAATTCTGGTATTCATATACATAACACGCTTCACACATACGCCGACGTTGATACAAATCTAAAAGTGAAATCTTATAATTCATAAAAAAGGAATAAACTAAATACAATAGAAATCTTCGAAATATACAAACATCACAAAAACCAACCACAACACATTATAGGCCTAAACGACTAAATACACTCACAATTAAACACTATAACACGTATTTATTAACTATGTACACATTAACAACACTCCATAAACAAAGACACATCACCGAACAGAAGAAACTTACAATAACACAACATACCTGAGCAACAGTCTTGTCCGTGACTCACAGCACTGAACAATGCACTGATATAGTGCAAAACGCGCCTGCAGAAAGATAAAAGTAAGTAGTGGTTTTTTGCCAAGTATAATAAAAAATTAATAACCTGAAGATATACAACACAAAAATGCAAGTGTTATTCCTGATTGGAAAAAAACGTTTACGGGTTTGTCTGTTTAATGAGTTTGTGGGAAACCCTTCAATATTGCCTTCTATAGTTGCCTAGATGTACAGAAGGAACACCGAAAGGGGGTTGACAATTGCTACATTTGAGAATTCATTAGGATAAAATCGTAAGAATTTCTTTACGTTTATTTATTCTTCCCAGGCTATGACGATCGGAAAAGAGAAAAATTATAAAATTACAATCACAGAATAAAGACTT
>JBAIZL010000004.1:157889731-158082231 GCA_036971475.1 Prosapia bicincta
TACAACATTACTAAATACATATATTAAAATATACCTACAAAGTATCCAGTCAGGATAGATTTGGTAATAATTGTATTTAACATTACTATCTACCTGTATTAAAGTATACCTGCGAAGTATTCAGTCAGGATAGACTTGGTTGTAATTTTGGTAAATATTTAGACTTGTTGCCGATGCAGAAAATTACAACCAAACCTATCAAGACTGGATACTTCATAGGTATATTTTAATATATGGATACTTTTGTAGGTATATTTTAATATATTTGTGTTTTACACATTAAAACGAGTAATATAATAACAACAAAAAAATGTTAACACCAATGTCATTACGTCTATATTTTTACCGAATTTATTAATAATTAATATGACTCGTTCCTATCTTCAACCTGAGCTGCAACATACAGTTAAGTTTCACTGAAAATTGTTTTTTATGACAAAAAATTATTTACATTCTGCTAGGTAAACAATATGTTTATTTTTTACAAAGTAGTATATAAGTTATAAAAAATTATATTACAAATTTAAATTCAATTTTCAAATAATATAAAGGTAATTAATAACTAATTATTATAATTACTTAAATAGCACTAATATTAGAATAAGTTATAGAAAATTATTTTCCAATAATATAAAAGATTATTTTCAAATTAAATTTTAAATTGTTCTTTGTTAGGCATTTATTTATTTATAGCAAAATGAGTCCTCTTTGATTTTATAAAATCACAAACTAATTTCAAATAAGTAATCTCAGTTTCTACCAAGACCATAATATAATATTATTGTAAATAGTGACACTCTTACTAGGACAAAATTCAAGGTTGAAGCTGTGTCGTGGCTAAGATTCATATTTTGAAAAACACAAGTTATATCATTAAGCAATTTACCTCTTTAAATAATTAATATTTTGAAAAACATTAGCCATATTAATAGATAATTTTCCCCTTTTTAAATAATGAGTATTTTCAAAAACATTAGCTATATCAATAAACAATTCTACCCCCTTTAAAATAAACAATTACTATTTCAAAATCATAAGTTATATCAATAAACAATTGTACCCCTTTTTAACGAACAACTGAACTTTTGAAAGGCATAAGTTATATCACTAAAAAATTTACCCTTTTAATTAAAAAATTGATATTTTAAAACATAAGTTATATCAATAAACAATCTTATCCTATTTAAAAAACAATTAATATTTTGAAAATATAAAATGTAAGTAAACTTCTTGCTGAATTTATACTAACATCAAAAGTTATAAGAAAAATAATTTGTTGTTATATTAACTGGAAATTGTAATTTCATTATATCACATTTAAGAAACTCTCTTACTTTGACAATACCTTTTTCAAACCCCTTGAAATAAGCAATCCTTTTATGTGATTTTGCAAATCTTGAACATTTGATTTAAACTCTTGTACATAAAATTAGACAATGGAACTTTTAAAACTTGACTTCATCAACATATAACTTTAACGCTTTAAATTTAAAAATTGATTTTTAAAACCATAACTTAAATCAATCAACGTGTAGTAGACACATACCTTATTAGAATTAGGCAATTCATTTGCCTCAATAACAGTTAGTGTTTGTTAGAAAAGTAATTAACTTTTTACATCCTAACCTCTTCTAACCCATTACAAAACAATCTTTTCAAAAACAAATACATCACTTAAGATAAGTTTAACTAGACCAAAAAATAGTTTCTCTACGTGAAGTAGACACATACTTTATTAGAATTAGGCAATTCATTTGCTTCAATAACAGTTAGTGTTTGTTAGAAAAGTAATTAACTTTTTACATCCTAACCTCTTCTAACCCATTACAAAACAATTAATCTTTTCAAAAACAAGTACATCACTTAAGATAAGTTTAATTAGACCAAAAAATAGTTTCTCTACGTGAAGTAGACACATACTTTATTAGAATTAGGCAATTCATTTGCTTCAATAACAGTTAGTGTTTGTTAGAAAAGTAATTAACTTTTTACATCCTAACCTCTTCTAACCCATTACAAAACAATTAATCTTTTCAAAAACAAGTACATCACTTAAGATAAGTTTAACTAGACCAAAAAATAGTTTCTCTATGTGAAGTAGACATACTTTATTAGAATTAGGCAATTCATTTGCTTCAATAACAGTTAGTGTTTGTTAGAAAAGTAATTAACTTTTTACATCCTAACCTCTTCTTACCCATTACAAAACAATTAAGCTTTTGAAAAACAAGTATATCACTCAAGATAAGTTTAACTAGACAAGAAAATAGTTTCTTAACGTAAAGTAGACACATACTCTACGAAGCTAACAATGGAGAAATGCTTTTAGTAAGAACTTTTTTTTAATTATAAAATTGTATTAAACATGTGCAGTAGTTCAAATAGTCAAGATTTACCTTTCAGTGATAAGGTTATTTCTGTAAATAAATTGCTTGCTTGTTTTTGCCAATATTTTAAAAAGTAATTATTAAATTTATTAAAAATATGAGCCTGAACTAATATTTTGGTTATACAGTATTTTTTTTACATTTTTTTCAGTTATTCTATTTAACTTTTAATATCATCAAAAGTTAATTGAATTTATACATAATATGAAAAATGCAACATCGTAACATAATAAAAGCAAAATGCTGAAGAGATAGCACAATGAAACCTTATAGAAATAATATTGTAATGTAATGTTCACTGTTGAGTTGTTTACTCTAGTAAAGTAGCATAGAATATTTACATATGTAGTTTTTCAAGAAATAAATGTTTCATTTGTCCCATATGTTTGATTGTCTAGAACCAACAGCTGTTTTTTTCCAAAACATTGATTTATCAAATCTTATATATAGATACACAAAATATTTACAACATGCAATAAATATATATTAATACTCAATTACATACATTAATAATATGGTAAAAAACAGAATGGAATTACAACTATAACATAAACAGGGACCCAAGAAGATTTAGGAAGTTTTCGTTTAAAACCTGACAATCAATTGGAACATCTTATTTGCTGAGGGGAGATACTACATATTACTAAAGGGTTGATACAATTTTTAATGTTATATAATTAAAATTAAATAATACTTAAATAAGTGAATACTTAAGGCCTTATTTGCTGACACGTGTAACAATCGTTCCTTTTACGAAGTAAAACCTCTACATATTAATATGTAGACTAGTAGCTCAAGTTGAAAGTTAAAACAACGTTAAAATTAAAAATTTAGAGAGTATCTTTTGATTTCTACTTTAAACAATTACAATGTTTATATGGCAAAATATTCTGATCAAATAGAAAAGTATGGATGGAAAGTTTAGTAACAATGTGTGAACTGTATTTATAAATGTTACATTACATAAAATATGTGTTATATAAAATTTTGAACTGTGCATGTGAAAAAAATACATGACTATATATATATATATATATTATATATATTATTATTATATATGTTATTAATTTAAATAGCAATATATAATGTTCCCAATAATGCCGCGACACTTTGGACACTGCAGTGGCTCCCTAACAGTGGTGGTAAATACCTCACCACTTGCATCCGTGGCCATAAAATATTTATTGGTATTCAAAAAAGTTACCAGACATGGCCGGCAAAAGCTCATGTGGCCACATGGACTGCACAACCTGCTTGCTTCATTTACCAAGCAAATAGTGCAGGGTGGGCAGTTGGAATTGGTATTCCACTCCACTGTGGCCTCAGTAGCTAGAGCCAAACCAGCCATCAGCTCCTCCTTTTGAATATCAATAAATTTTAACGGCCACCATTGATCCGGGTTTAAAACTACAGGAGTGAACCTGTAGTTTTTGTAGGTTTCATGAAGTGGATCATCTTCAACTGAAACATAAATATAAATTTCGTTACACTTTAAAAAAAAATATTTCTAGTTAATCAAGGTGAAAACAAATAAATTTAATGATTCCTTAAATCTGGCCAACAAATGCTAAACATTCAAACATCACACAATAAAAGCAACATATCTTTAACTACCAAACTCATTTTCAATGTACAACCTTATTCCATTATATCGCAGACATACTGCTTAAAAACTAAACCGAGACAGTAGCAGGTCATGTTGGTCAATGAAATAATTATTTCGAAGCAAGTCTGCAAGTTCAAAAGTATCCACTAAGTTATTCAAGAATTACATTAAAAAATTCAGTAACTCAATTTCTCATTATTGTACATCTATTTACTCATTTTAGTAAGAGTTTAAAATGATAATTTAAAATTCAACCATCCAACGTCCAATAATTCCTTACCATTTCCGATAGGGCGCTCAATCTGTGCAGTGTCATTTGTCTGCGGCACTAAGGGTGCATTGATTATCTAAACAGAAATAATATAGAATAAATTAGTTATTAAACATTTATAATACATGCAGTAAAGTAACACGAATCACAAGTAAATGTCGCTACCAATATTCTAAAAGCAAAATGGTTACTTGTTTATTTTTATTATCTACTCATATCAATATTAACTTGTATGAATAGTTTAACAGTTTTAAAACTTCTGGATTGTGTTTATAGTGATTTTGTGTAAAAATACATATACAATTTATAGGTCGCACAACTAAACTCATCTTTCATATCTCACATTCCGTTTAGAATACTGTGACACTCCTGTACCTACACCATAAATGTGTATCTATATTTCTTTAATCAAATCACCTGTGGTTGTGCGGTGTGCATGCTCTCCTCAGGGGTTCCTCTATTTCTGCTTAGAGCAGGGGCATGACCTAAACATATTAGTTATCAAAATATTAGGACACTGTGTGTTACAAGTACATTAAATTTTACAATATAACAAAAGATCAACAAATACAGGTACCTATTAATAACCTTTCCCTTCAAGTAATTATTATTTTCATTTGGTGTTTAATTCTTCAATATATTTCAGCAATTTAATGTAATAAACCGTAATATATTTGTATACCATGTTAACCATGTATCCTTGTTTTTGTGAAACAATCTCCAACTTTTTTAATCTAAAAATAATGTATTTTGTAGTACAATGAAATGCAAATTACCTATTCCACGTCTGGTGCGCCTTCTCATACGCCTTCTACCCCTTCCTCTAGCAGAATCATCCATTTGGATATGAATGTTGTCAGCCACCGATGATGGCGGTGTTGACGTCGGCAGTGACATGTCCCCATCGTCAACGTCAGCTGCAATAATAGGTGGTCCAGAAGAACCCAGACCAGCTACCATTGATGCTTGTGTTGACGTTGGAGGACCTGAAATGTCTTCATCATCATCGTCATCATCTTGATTGAAACTGTGTCCAGTGTACACATTTTCCATCGCATGGCTGACAACATTGAGAAATTCACCAATGGTATAGCGGTCCTCTAGTAGTTTTTCTGAGGCAAGTTTGATTCTTCGGTCATTGAGGATGTACGAAGATTTCCTCACTCTTGCCCCAGCAGTACCATTTTCAAGTGAAAAATACTTTTGCAAAAAAGCATTTTCCACTTTCCGCATACCATCTGAAAAGTCACACACATGTCAAAGACACTCATATACAGGCAAACATTTGAAACATTTATATGCATGAGATAATACATAAACACACACACCATTGTTTTATAAATATCTACAATAAATATATCTTTATTGATTACATCCTCAAATGAAGATGAAAATTTCAAAAAATTTGGTATTCAATTTCTATATTTTCATTTCATGAATATTATTACTTTTAATATGCATTAATAATAAAATAAAGTGGGTAGGATAAAACATTCAAATTAGCTTGTTCGTGGAAACATTCATCGCACTTTTACGGAAAAAGAAATTTGAATTATTTGTATTGAGATTTATCAAAATTGAAATTGATTAATATATTTACTGCCTGGTCATAACAATTTATTATACGGTTATAAATAAATAATCTACACATTGAATGACAGTTGCGGAACATAGTATGAGTGTTACATTTTAAATCTTACCAGTGAAAGTCCAAATGTCAGGATGTGCTTGGCGCAATTTCTGGAACAGAGCTCGGTGGTATGACTCCTGGTCATTGTTTGTCCGTCTTTTTTGTCCAAAAACGGACAAAGCATGAACACCGACACCTGCAAGTAAAATGAAATTTAAATGATATATAATTATTTTACTTAATTAATTTCAATGTGAAGTTCACAACTATTTTGTTGCCTACACTAAAACATTTTGTATCCAAAACTGCATCGCTTTCTGAGACCAGACTTTTTTAAACTAAAGGTTATTAAATTGTTAAATTACACTCATATTTTAGCCTCCAGAGACTGAAGAAGTGTAAGATGAAAACGTTTCCCCTTTAGTTAACAGAAAGTCTGGTCGAAAGTAATAGCAAAAGTGTAATAAGAAAGTAGCATCTACATTACTCCTATAAAACAAAAATTATTTCATCCATTTATAAGTGGTAACGTATCTTACCTATGTATAAAATAAAAATGTTTCTTATTTTAAAAAAGTTAGGAAAAACGAATTAATTATTGTTAAGAATAGAAAAGAATGATTATTAATCGCATTAGCCACATTATCTTAATGATCAATTGATTTCTCTTTAATAAATTTCACATTTGTTAAAATTCTTTAAAAACATAAAGGAATTCAATAATGTTAAAAAATGCAAAGAAATTAATTCATAATTATAAAGTGGAGGTATATGTCGGTAATGAGTGCTAAAAAACTTTTTACCCTGAATCCAAGTGCGAAGAACGTAGTTGAGGAACCGTCGCATGTTTTCAATTACGTTGTTCAACTCTGCCTGTTGAACAACGTAGTCATAGCCTTCCTGTATTTTGTTGCCTGGCAACAGGGGAAGGCTTATGCACATCCGCACAACCTTCTGGACATGGACATTTGTAAAAAGTTGGTTGGCCAGACCAAAGGAACGTGCCTTCTTGTACATTGCCTACAATTTAAAAGAATTGTAATAACATTTAAGTAAGTTAAAGAGTATTTACATATTTAAAAAATATTTAAATAAAAAAGAAATATATTGCAATGTTTCATATATAAAACAAAAACATTTTAATATTATTTTCAAATTTAATAACTGTATGCCTAGGAATTTCTGTTATGAAATTTATTAGAGCATTAATTGCACAAGTGCTCAATAGATTTGTAATAATTAATAAAAACCGAATAACCTGGGAGAAAAGGTCTTGTGATATTTAACTAAATTAAGAAAATATAAAAAGTTTATTGAAAAAAAATAACAAACTGAAGTAATCAAAAACTAAATGTAACAAAGACTAATTTAGGCGCCCAGGAAGTTATTGTTTTCTATGGATTATTATTATTAAAATTTGTTTTATTATAAAGAAATTATTTAAATTATTCAAAATTATATAAAAATATTACAATATATAGATATATATTACAATTGAATTATTAATTACTTAATTAGTATATTAATAAAATAACATATATATATATATATATATATATATATATATATATGAAGTTAATATATTACTATTGTAAGTAATTTTATCCACCATTAAGTGCAATAATTTTACTTAGTGGTGGATAAAATTACTTACAATAGTAATATATTAACTTCATAAAGTCAGTGCAACGAAAAAACCATGGATAACGTTAAATACCAAGAATATATATATATATATATATATATATATATATATATATATATATATATGTAGAGAGAGAGAGAGAAAGAGAGAGCAGAATAAATGTGAGTGAATATTATTAACAAGATATATTAATACAATGTCTAATCGAAGGTAATATTATTGTATGTACTAAATTATAAAATGGGCTACTTACATTTGCTACATGGAACCAGCATCCAACCAGCTGTGCTTCAGGAAATGCAGCCCTGACAGATCCTTGGAGCGCTCTCTCGAAATCTGTTATAACCGTTCTTGGATTAAGGCCTGGAACAATATTTTTAATGAAATTAAAAATATTGTCATAGGCCTCACGGGTTCTTCTCTCCATGAGAACGCTTATAACAGGAAAGGCCTGAAAGTTATAGAACATTATATATTTAGTATTTGGTATATGAAGATCAGTGTTTATAACATGAGCACAGAATTTATTATTTTTTTAATAACATTACTATGAATGGGTAATACTTTGGAAAATAACTATATTAATTGTAATGATATATTTTTAAACTTTGTTATGATTTAGCATGTTGGGCCAGTATATTTACCAAACAGGTAAGTGAGTATAACAACAGCACAGAATTAATTATACTGTTAACAACATGAATATGAATAGTTAATAATTTGCAAAATATCTATTCATAGTTATTATACATTTTGTAAATTTCTTATAATTTTTTTATAATAAAAATGTTAACACTTACGTGATCGTAATGGATCGCCATAATTGTAAACAGCTGGTGGCATGCAGGAACATTAGGTACAACTTTGAATGTTGCGTCCATGTGCAACTCATTGGCATCAGGGAGCAATCGGAGGAAATGTTCAGACGCAAATATAACTGCTGCACCAGCATTTACATCTTCCACAGTTCCTCTATAAAAGTCCTTGTTGCCAATAGATTTGCTAAAACGCACATTCCCCTCCACCATGAATCCATATTCCACAACACTCTGCGGAACAACCACATTTTGTGCCATACGGCGTGCCCTATACATCGCTGACTTTAGCGAGTTGAACCCAAGCCTTCCGGACACTTCAACTGGAACCCTGAAAATGAAATAAATTACATGAAATATATTTCCTATACATCTACTTCGTAGGTATATTTTAACATAGGTATTTAGTAAGGTTGTAAAAAATTACAAAATGTAGACGTAGTGCAGTGCCCTTACATTTAAAATTTAAAAAAAGTAACTTTCCGTGGAAAAAAAATTTATTATTCGTGTTCTACACATTAAAACGAGTAATTTAGTAACAAAAATAAATTTTTAGCACCATCGCCATTAACTCTATATTTTTACCCAGCAATCTCCTTAAGTAATACATTTCCATTGAAAAAAGCTAAGTATGTATTGTGAAAAAACAAAAACTTTGAAAAGCATAAAATTCTGTATTGAAAAACTTGAATTATATTAAATAAAGAGTCCATAGTTGGAAGTAAGTTAAGTTTGAGCAAAACTATGGTGTTGCTTACCTGGCACATTCCTCGTCAAATATAATACTGAAAGGTGTAGATTCAGTTTTACATCTTTCGAGAATGCATTCCCTCAGGGTTTCAGTTGAAAAATACGAATGGTCAGGTCCATGACTGTGCTCGCCGTGTTGCACAAAATTAACTACTGCCCATTCAGACCTCTGTAGTGGTATGGAAGCTCTGGCAAGACAAGTTTTGTACAATATACATTTAAGGTGGATTCTTGTACCCGTACTGTTATCTGCATAATAAAAATAGCCATCGTCCATGAAGTAAATATCTGCACTATATCTGGCCAACCGTGTTACTTGTATCATGGTCATTGAATATTTTTATAATACTTATTATAAGTAATACTTATAATACTTTATATACTTATCAGTATACTACTTCACAACTATACAACACGTCTGTATAGAACAAAGGATATGAAGAAATAGGAATGGAGGGAAAATATTCATCATCTGTTTCGATGAATCAATCCATCTTGTTGTGAACATCGATTGTAAAAACGTTTTCCACATGCTAATTTTATACATATAATAAATTGATGATTGTATATCATTTAAATTAGGTGAAATTGTTTGGAATCTGTATGTAGGGCTAATATATATACACACACACATATGTATATATATATATATAAATATATTGGTTATTCATATACAAGAATATTTAATGTATTTATAATTTCTATATATTATTCAAATATAATATCTGAAATATTTTTACAATATATAGATGATAAACTAAATAAAATTATGCAGACATTTGATAAAAACGGTTATTGGTTTAGATATGTAGATGATGGTTTGTGTGTATCTAATAATAATGCTATAAACTTAATAATTATTTTAGATAAAATAAATGTGATAAATAAAAATATTAATTTTACTTGTATAATTTTACTATGAATAATGAAAACAAAATAAGAGAGAAAAACATTATCTATCAAATTGCAATTGAGAATGGCTATAAAAAGAAAACTGTTGATAAACTGAATTATAATATTTTAAAGAAACAAAATAATAATTTAATTTACAAAAATAATGATGAAAATGTCATATGGACTTCATTTACATTTTTTGGTAATGAAGTAAAAAATATCACAAAATTGTTTAAAGGTAGCAACATAAAATTCGCATATAATACTAATAATAAATTAATAAATATAATGAATAATAATAATATTATTAATATGCATGAAAAAAACGGTATATATAAATTAGAATGTGATTGAAATATACAGCGATCGAAAACGTTCTGTCTGAGTAAGTTTTAACAAATTTACTAAATTAAAAGTTCGCAACTAAAAACTGAAAAAACTCAAAATTTAGTCAACCGATTGGAATAATTTTTGTTGCATTTTATTCACACAATTACCATTGAAATAAAACAGAAAAGGAAAATATTGTTTTATATTTTAAAAAGTATTTGATAAATCTTGAAAACTGGCAATATGGTTCTGAAAGCCTTAGTAATATATTCACCGTTTATTTTAACGGAAACTTGGTAATGCAATGCTGATTTCCTTTCAGAATTGATCTTTTACCATGAGGCAATACATAATTATTTAATTTTACATTTAACTTTGTACGATTTCTTTCCTTGTACGGAGTTTTTATCCTTAAATGTTAGAAGTGAAACAACATCTATGATGGTTGAAATTTATTACGCCGGCCCCACTCCATATTTTGGATTATTGTTCAATAGCACGAAAAGGTACGATATCCACAAAAAAAAAATTTTTTTCCTTTGAGGAAAGTTACTTTTTTCGACTTTAAAGTAGGGCAAATTTTTTTTGGCGGAAGCACAAGTTGTGAATAGGCGCGGAGTGATACTTACGTCACAGTGCTGCGCATAAGGTTGTACGCATTGTCCGCGGTACGTCACGCAAACTTACGTGTGTAGATATTTGAGAAACAACTTCTACAGTTAGGATAGATTGGTTTTAAATTTATAAAATACTGTATACCTATATTAAAATATACCGAAAAAGTGTAAAGTCAGGTTAGGTTTGGTTTTAATTTTATACATTGAATTTCATGCTTCATGATTTTACAACTGAATTTCAATGTATAAAATTAAAACCAAACCTAACCTGACTTTACACTTTTTCGGTATATTTTAATATAGGTATACAGTATTTTATAAATTTAAAACCAATCTATCCTAACTGTAGAAGTTGTGACGTACCGCGGACAATGCGTACAACCTTATGCGCAGCACTGTGACGTAAGTATCACTCCGCGCCTATTCACAACTTGTGCTTCCGCCAAAAAAAATTTGCCCTACTTTAAAGTCGAAAAAAGTAACTTTGCTCAAAGGAAAAAAATTTTTTTTTTGTGGATATCGTACCTTTTCGTGCTTTTGAACAATAATCCAAAATATGGAGTGGGGCCGCCGTAATAAAAAATAACCTTTTATTTATAGATTATTAGGTCTTCTTTCATATCTTTAACTAATTTTTTTTAAAACTAATAATTTTTTTATGATTTTTAACTCATCTCCTGTTTTGTTATATTTTATATTTGGCAATCACATTCCATTGTAACAATAGGTTAGGCTATTATAATTTACTTTTATATTATAATCTATTTCTATATTTTGTTTGTTATTAGATAGGATAATGGCTAGACTATATCACACTACATCGGATATAGCACTGAACAATAGGAGGCCAGTAAGCAAGATAATTTCTCTTACCCATTGGAAAAAATTTAACCACCATAAAAAAGCTGTTACACAGGAGTGAAATTTAATAAATTATTTAATGCTTTGTAAGTATATATATATATATATAATTACTTTGGCCAATATCAATTATCTGTAGAATGTAATTATTTACTTTTTAATGTTTGCAAAATAACCTAATACTAAATCAGTACTTTCTTGGTAAAAATGCAGAAGCTCGGCGCCATACGATATTTTGGGAAATGGTTTAACACCACCAAATAGGACGATATCCACAAGATTTTTTTTAAATTGACCTCGGAAAGTTACTTTTTTCAATTTAAAGTAGCGTAAAATATTCAGCGCGGATGTAGAAGTTGTGAATAAGCGCAGAGTGATACAAATGCTTCGTGATGTTACAACTGCATTTCAATGTATAAAATTAAAACCAAACCTAACCTGATACTTTTTCGGTAAATTTTAATATAGGTATACAGTATTGTATAAATTTAAAACCAAATCTATCCTATATATTGAAATATAGATACAGATTATCCAGAGCGGTAGTTGCTGATCTTAATAATTACCAGAATATAGCCTACGTGTTATGTAATAAAATAAGCTTACATATATAAACTTTTACAGTATGCTATTATTTTGTTTCAGGACTTTCGATGGACCACGACGCTGTCTATTTACAGGAAGGAGTTATGTTACTAATATCTGTTGTAAAATGTTGTGTTAACGTTCAGTGCAATACTTTCTGTTTTGATATTTTATGACTAAAATCAATAGTGCGATAGGTTTAATTGTTATCAGACCAGTTACAAATGAAGGATGTGCACATGTTCTATGCAATATTTCTTGTTTTGTGCGTGGAATTGTGTGTTTATGAGTGATTTCTTAAGTTCTATTGGTAAATGTTTACAAGCGAGGACACCTACGATATTTTGGATAATTTCGTACTTCATACTCTTAAAATAAGTAAATTTATTAAATCCACGATGTATTTAATGCACAATAGCAGCTGATTGCAAGTATAGTAATACAGTGGTCAACATAAAAATAGACTTTCCCTAATGCTAGCATCACTCCACTCTCACACTTATATTGGGTACTTGTTTACATTCCTAAACCGGGCATATATTTGCATGAAACATTCCAAAACATGTAGAAAGGCTATTTTTGCATGATGTACCGGGGCCGATGAGTACAACCTTATGCGCAGCACTGTGACGTTACAAAACATTTGTATCACTCCGCGCCAATTCACAACTTCTACATCCGCGCTGAAAATTTTACCCAAGTTTAATTTAAGAAAAAATAATGTTTCTAGGCAAAACAAAATAATTTCAATGAAAATAGCCTTTTTACATTTTTCATGCAAATAAAGGCCTGGTTTAGGAACGTAAACAATTGCGTTATATTGTGCACTAAGTTTAATGGTTTTTAGGCCAGTTGCAAATGAAGGATGTGCAAATGTTAAATGCAATATTTCTTGTGTTGTGTGTGGAATTTTGTGCTTAGTGTTCTCTAAAGTGATTTTCTAAGTTCTATTATTCAGTAAGGCTTGTGTGCGCGGAAATATGTGGTGGTTATAGTTAAGTGGTGTTTTTCTGTTACATATTAATTATCTATACAGTCACAATAATTCTTTATTTGAGATCATGAATTCCAGAATGCAGACCATGAAAAACATTCTGATTTGTATAACAGACACATTGTATATATATATATATATATATATATATATATATATATAAGACATAAAACAATTTACAAATACAAGAATAATTAATTGAATTTACAATTCAAAGATTTTCGTTGGCAAACAGTACCAACATCCTCAGCAATACATAAAATTTCTAGTATTCCTGAGGATGTTGGTAATGTTTGCCAACAAGCAAGCTTTGAATTGTAAATTCAATAAATTATTCTTGTATTTGAAAATTGTTTTATTTCTTTATTAATACACAAGAATACATATTATAGGGTGTATATATATATATATATATATATATATATATATATATATATATGAAGTTGATATATAACTATTGTAAAGTCAGTGCAACGGAAACTTAATGGATAGCGAGAAATATATATATATATATATGGCTATTGTGCATAAGCTCGGCACCATACGATATTTTGGAAAATTGTTCGAAACCATCAAATAGGACGATATCCAAAAGAATTTTTTTTATTGAAGTAGGAAAGTTACATTTTTTCAGTTTAAAGTAGGGTAATAAATTCAGGGTAAAAATGCAGAAGCTCGGCGCCATACGATATTTTGGGAAATGGTTTGACATCATTAAATAGGACGATATCTACAACAATTTTTTTAAAATTGACCTCGGAAAGTTACTTTTTTTCAATTTAAAGTAGCGTAAAAAATTCAGCGCGGATGTAGAAGTTGTGAATAGGCGCGGAATGATACAAGTCCTTTGTAATGCAACTGTATTTCAATGTATAAAATTAAAACCAAATCTAACATGACTTGACACTTTTTAGGTATATTTTAATATAGGTATACAGTATTTTATAAATTTAAAACGAAACAGTGGATCCAGCCGATTGCTGGCTACTGTTAAACAGCCTATTGACCTGTTCGTCTTAAGAATAAATATCATTTATGATTTAAGAGAATTCTTTTTAACGAAACAGTGGATCCAGCCGATTGCTGGCTACTGTTAAACAGCCTAGTGACCTGTTCGTCTTAAGAATAAATATCATTTATGATTTAAGAGAATTCTTTTTAACGAAACAGTGGATCCAGCCGATTGCTGGCTACTGTTAAACAGCCTATTGACCTGTTCGTCTTAAGAATAAATATCATTTATGATTTAAGAGAATTCTTTTTAACGAAACAGTGGATCCAGCCGATTGCTGGCTACTGTTAAACAGCCTAGTGACCTGTTCGTCTTAAGAATAAATATCATTTATGATTTAAGAGAATTATTTTTAACAAAACAGTGGATCCAGCCGATTGCTGGCTACTGTTGAACAGCCTAGTGACCTGTTCGTCTTAAGAATAAATATCATTTATGATTTAAGAGAATTATTTTTAACAAAACAGTGGATCCAGCCGATTGCTGGCTACTGTTAAACAGCCTATTGACCTGTTCGTCTTAAAAATAAATATCATTTATGATTTAAGAGAATTCTTTTTAACAAAACAGTGGATCCAGCCGATTGCTGGCTACTGTTAAACAGCCTAGTGACCTGTTCGTCTTAAGAATAAATATCATTTATGATTTAAGAGAATTATTTTTAACAAAACAGTGGATCCAGCCGATTGCTGGCTACTGTTAAACAGTCTAGTGACCTGTTTGTCTTAAGAATAAATATCATTTATGATTTAAGAGAATTCTTTTTAACAAAACAGTGGATCCAGCCGATTGCTGGCTACTGTTAAACAGCCTAGTGACCTGTTCGTCTTAAGAATAAATATCATTTATGATTTAAGAGAATTATTTTTAACAAAACAGTGGATCCAGCCGATTGCTGGCTACTGTTAAACAGCCTAGTGACCTGTTCGTCTTAAGAATAAATATCATTTATGATTTAAGAGAATTATTTTTAACAAAACAGTGGATCCAGCCGATTGCTGGCTACTGTTAAACAGTCTAGTGACCTGTTCGTCTTAAGAATAAATATCATTTATGATTTAAGAGAATTATTTTTAACAAAACAGTGGATCCAGCCGATTGCTGGCTACTGTTAAACAGCCTATTGACCTGTTCGTCTTAAGAATAAATATCATTTATGATTTAAGAGAATTATTTTTAACAAAACAGTGGATCCAGCCGATTGCTGGCTACTGTTGAACAGCCTATTGACCTGTTCGTCTTAAGAATAAATATCATTTATGATTTAAGAGAATTCTTTTTAACGAAACAGTGGATCCAGCCGATTGCTGGCTACTGTTAAACAGCCTAGTGACCTGTTCGTCTTAAGAATAAATATCATTTATGATTTAAGAGAATTCTTTTTAACAAAACAGTGGATCCAGCCGATTGCTGGCTACTGTTAAACAGCCTAGTGACCTGTTCGTCTTAAGAATAAATATCATTTTACTGTACTGTTCAACATACTAGTTCGACAGACTGTTTGATTTTCCATAATGGTAAGTTAACAAGGAAATGTTCATATTTGCTGATTTCATCTTCACGTCACTAGTTTTCACTAAGCAATTGTAAATATTTACAAGTGCTGAAGTAAATCTTGAATTTTGTTGTACATTACGTCCGGTGCATAGTGTTAATCACTTGAACAATAGTTTATGACTGTTGATATTTTATAAACTGTTGTTCAAGTTTCAAGGAAATATTGTACAGGTATGTATCTTTCTTTTTAAATATTAAAAGTATTTACTCACATCATATAAAAAACACAATTTTTGAAAATTTTATAAAAATTAAAGTTTTGAGTCCTGACCCTTCCACTGTGCTCTTTGTAATTACATATTTGTGTATTATAAGTTGTATATTACTGCAGTATTGAAAATTTTTGATACTATATTATAGTCAACTATATTGACTAAATTAAATTAAAATATTATTCGTGCATAATAAAATTTAACTGAAATTGCTTGTAATTTAATGTATTTTTGGTTATTATTTACAACACGATATTTGTGACAGTATAATTTACCTACGAATTTAAGTAATAATGACAATAAATATTTCATTGAGTTTTAGTTGAATTTTGTGTAATATATTGCACAGCTTTATCAACAAATTGTTATAACCTATAAGTAAAATATGCAATTTGTCTTAATATATAATGTTTATAACATGAACATCTTAAATGTAAATTAAGACTGAACAATCAATTTCAAGGCACATTTGAAATTACTTCAAAGCAACCTTTTATAAAGCAAACATTTCACAACATTAAAAGTGGAATTTAATGTAAAAGGGATTTGCATAAATTTGAATGCTTAGGTTATTTAAAACTTTTGTTTTTTTCCAGTAGAAACTGCAGGTAAGTTACTCTTGTAAGTATGGATACAAAGTCTATATATTGGAGGATACAACATGATGCTTTTCAAGAACATTCACATATTGATTTGTAAGTGCATCCACAAAGTTGTAATTTTGTCAATTGTTGGGGCTTTTTAAGTGGATGGTTTAAAGGTTATGTTAATTCTTTAACACTTGTATAAGGTCGGGATCGCCATGAACAAGTGTTTTTCTACTAGCAAGTATGGATACAAAGTCTATATATTTGAGGATACAACATGATGCTTTTTCAAGAACATTCACATATTGATTTGTAAGTCCATCCACAAAGTTGTAATTTTGTCAATTGTTGAGTGGATGGTTTAAAGGTTATGTTAATTCTTTAACACTTGTATAAGTTGAGTTCTTGAATTTTACAGTCCATTATGTTTGGTGAATCTTATTAATCAATAGTAATAGTCCTAAACTATTGTTTAAGTGATTAACTTGTATTAAGGTCGGGATTGCCATAAACAAGTATACCCCCCCCCCCCCAGATGACTATGTCAATGGTATAGCATTCATTCAAAGTGAATTGTTTTAAAGTGTAGAAAATACCTTTTTACCACAACATCAAATAAATTATTTAATTTTGTAGCCCATTATGTTCGGTGTAAGTATAAAATACATGAAAAACAAAAACTGAAGGCATAGATTTAGCCATTGCGCAACATCACTCTGCAATTAATTTCTTCATCTAACTTCAATTTAATAGAAAAATATATTTCAATGTTGGAAAAATTCTTGCATATATGGTCTTGCGATAAACAATTTTATACTTTTATCTAAGGTTACGTCCAATGTGCATTTTAACTGATTTGGGTTATAAAGTGTTGAAATTTGATGTTTGTTTTTCAAAATGAAGTTAATTTAGGCAATCCATCCAAGGTGTATAGATACAATATCCAAGTTTGGGAGTAAATGCATTTCAAGATCATTTAAATTATTATAATATCCATCCATAAAAGTTGAGAATTTATTATGGGAGGTGGTGTTTCTGTAGTGGGAACTCTGACATTGAATTTTAATAAGGTGACCCAAATTTATTCCAAAGATGGCTGTATAAAAAATATTTGTATCCCAGGTAAATGGTAAAAATTAAACTGGTGTCAGGTTGTTAGAAGGTGGGCAGTATTATACAATTGTTTATTTTGTCCAAGAAAGGTTAATAGCGAGTAGCAGTAAAGTATACAGGTCAGGGCGGTGGCATTTTTCGGTAGAACTGTCAAGGTCCAACATAAACCTAACCTCAACAATGTCATATCTTGTTGAGTGTTTTTTATTTTTGAATTGTGAAGTACATTGAATAGTGTACGTTTCCTTCCAGCGCATATGTTTTTACTTTGAAAATTACAAAGGGTTGAAACAAATATGTAGAGATTATTTTTACAAAACTTTCAAAAGTAAGACCCTGGGGTATTGTTCCTTAAGGGTGTCCAAATAAGGTATTGGTTATTGAAATATGGAGATTACCGGATTAATTTTTTTACCAATGATTGGGAGTTTTGCTACCATTATAATTGCATATTTTCAAGGTGGGCCATTAATGAGGATACAGCAGATGAGAGGTAAACTTATGTTTACCTATTAAGCATGTCTATAACCTTGGTGTGATTTGAACAAAATTCGTACTGTTTATTAGTCTAACCTAAACAAGATAAGAATATATTTGTAAAAGTCTTGACGACATGAAGTGTATCCATGATGCTTAAGTACATTTTTAAATAGGCAAACGCCATTAAAAAAATTATTAAGTAAATTTGTGAAGAGGTTTGACCATTTTGTTTACTCTTATATCTATATCCCAGGTAAATGGTAAAAAAAATAAGCTGGTGATAGGATATTACGGCAGTATTATTGTTATTTATTGTGTCCAAGAAAGGTAAATAGCGAGTAGCAGTAAAGTATACAGGCCAGGGCGGTGGCATTTTTTGGTAGAAATGTCAAGGTCCAACCTATCAAACCTAACCTAAACAATGTCATATCTTGTTAAGTGGTTTTTGTAAATGGTGAAGTACATTGAATAGAGTGTTATACGTTTCCTTGCAGCGCATATGTTTTTACCTTGAAAATTACAAAGGGTTGAAACAAATATGTAGAGATTATTTTTACAAAATTTTCAGAAATAATGATCCTAGTGTATTGTTCCTTAAGTGTGTCTAAAATAAGGTAGTAGCTATTGGTATTTAATATTGAAATATAGAGATTACCGGATCAATTTCTTTACCAATGATTGATTTCTTTACATTATAATTGGATATTATTAAGGTGGAACATTATTGAGGATAAAGCAGATGAGGTAAACTTATGTTTACCCATTAAGCATGACTATAACCTTGGTGCTATTTGAACAAAATTTGTTCTGTTTAGCCGAACCTAAACCAGAAAAAAATATATTTGTAAAGGTCTTGACATGAGAAGTGTTAAGTACATTTTAAAATGGGCTATCGCGGTTATGAAGTAAATTTGCGAAGAGGTTAGGCCATTTCGTTTACACTTTTATCTACAGTTAAACGAAATAAGATCTAAAATTTAAAATGTTGGGATTGATGACTAGAGTACCATTTTTTTTCATATTCTTATGGATTTACAGATACGGCTTATGGTTAGTAACGGTTACGTCTACAATTTAAATAACGACGTGTCAATGTTTTTAGGACGGGTATAGCATTGGAATCATATGTTTGAGTACTCTTAAGATTTTATTTTGAGTTGGAAACAAATTAATGAAAAGACAAATATAGCATATTGTTTAAACAAGTGGCTCTTTATTCTGTAAGAGAATTGTATTTCTTTTTCTAATCATAAGTCCTGACATTAGTGATATAAAATTTGTTTTTTTTTTCAAATGACTTTTGCATACAAAATGAGCACACGAGATTTTCTTGTTAATTAAGTTATTTTAGCCACTCACACAGCTTCAACCTGGAATTTTGTTCGAGTAAGAGTGTCACTATTTACAATAATATTATATTATGGTCTTGGTAGAAACTGAGATTACTTATTTGAAATTAGTTTGTGATTTTATAAAATCAAACAGGACTCATTTCGCTTGTTATTTTATTGTTAGTAGCCTACGTTATAAAATGTAAAAAAAATTTGTAAACAAACTTTAAAACCAGTTGCATTACCAGCTACTAAAGAGGTAACGGATTGACGAAAAGATGCATTTTAGTTTATAGAAAATTGCGTTTTTTCTTTACTAAATTAGCACACGAGATTTTTCTGTTAATTAAGTTATTTGAGCCACTCACACAGCTTCTACCTTGTATTTTGTTTCAGTAAGAGTGTCACTAGTTACAATAATATTGTATTATGCCTTGGTAGAAACTGAGATTGCTTATTTACTAATAGTTTGTGATTCTATAAAATCAAAGAGGACTTTTTCGCTTGTATCTCATTGTTAGTACGTTGTTAAATCTAAAATAATTTGTAAAAAACCTTTTAAACCAGTTGCATTACCAGTTACTAAAGAAGTAAGGCATTGAGCAAAAGATACATATTAGTTTATAGAAATTAGGTTTTTCAAATTTCTACTTAAATAAATGCCTAACAATGAACAATATTAAAATGTAATTTGTAAATTAACTTTTATATTATTGAAAAATAAATTTCTATAACTTTTTCAAATATTAGGTCTATTTAAGTAATTATATATTGTTTTTAAATTGATAATTAGTTATTGACAATAATTATGTTTTACAAATATAGGTATTAAGGGAAATTAGTGAAATAAACATGTTTACTTGAATAAATGCCTAACAAAGGGCAATATTAAAATTTAATTACGAAATTATCTTTTATATAATTAGAAAAGACATTTCTATAACTTCTCTAATATTAGGTCTATTTAAGTAATTATATGTTATAATTTAGTTAATATATAGTTATTGACAATATTTATATTTAACAAGTATAAGTAATAGTAGAATTGCGTGAAAAAAAAACGAGAACTTTCTTCGTTTGTTATTTAATGGTCAGTACGTTCTCAAATCTAGAACATTATGTAAAAAACCTTTCAAACCAGTCTGTTGTAGTTACGATATAAATAAAGGATTGAAAAAGATACATTTTATTGCTTTGAAGGATTACTGTAATCGTAAAAAGAACATGTAACACATTTCAAATCGGACTGTGAGCGCCGGGAGCGCCTGCAGAGTGGCAAGGCGATACAAATCCGTGTGTTGCACGTTGAGACTGTTGATTAGTTGGACTTCATGTAAATGTTGTTCGTTTGACAATCGTGTGTGTTGGTTAATTAAACGTCGCGTAAGCTCGTTTTTCAATGTTGTTTAGTTGGAACGTTGTTCACTTGATCTAGCCCCGTCAAAACGATAAGGTCATTCCCAAAAACATTTCTAACAAAAAGCGTCAGATTTAAAGAAAATTACAATGCAGAAACGGGATCATATATAATTTAGTTTGTGTACTCTTTCTCAATAAAATTAGTACTTTTAACTATATTTTGTAGTAAATACTTATAACTGAAAACCGAGCGTGACTCATTTCTACACCAGGGTTTTTCTCGTGCGGCGGTGAAAGTAGTCGACTAACTGGTAGCCCACCAAGCTGCAACTGACAGGTATACATTTTAATTGAAATTTAATATAGTATAATAATCTTATGAAAAAAGTACATTAAAATTAAGAAATAATAAATATCTGTAGATTGTTAACTCGGAATACGTTCATTTCAGAGCCCCAAAACCATATAAAAATCGTAAAGGTTTGAAACAAAACATTTTCATTGGAACGCTTCAGTTAACCGTAAATACATTATACATTTTACGTTCTCTTAAAACAGAGTGCTGTACCCGGACTTGAAACAAACCAAGTTTTGAAGGGGAGAAGGGGGAGGTAAAACGGATAATGGCTGCGCGCCAACTTAGCAGTCCCATTAATTAGGCAAACAGTAACACACTGGCTCTTGTGTTTTGTAGCGGGCCATTTGGGTAGCGGATGAAACCTTACTACTCGTAGTACCCTAAGATAATTAGAGTCGCTAATTATGAGAGGTAGAGTTGAAGCAAGAAAACAAAACCTTAAAGATGTATTGAATGGTTCAATTTTCCTAAGATACATCTAATTTCATTTAAAAAGCATAATACTCATACATTTTCCTAGACGTTTACTGTACACCCTAAAATTCTGTAGAAAAGCAAATCACTCATATATTTTCCCTAGATGTTTACTGTACACAATATTTACCTGTAGGAAAGCATAATACTCATTTATTTTCCCTAGATGTTTACTGTACACCCTAATTTCCTGTAGAAAAGCATAATACTCAAATATTTTCCCTAAATGTTTGCTATACACCCCAAATTCCTATAGTAAAGTATAATACTTATATATTTTCCTTACATGTTTACTGCACACAATATTTTCCTGTAGTGTAGCATAATACTCATATATTTTCCCTAGATGTTTACTGTACACACTAATATCCTGTAAGAAAGCATAATACACACATATTTTTCCTAGATATTTACTGTACACCCTAATTTCCTGTAGCAAAGCATTAAAATGATACTATCTTCCTTACATATTTTGTAAACTCAATTTTCTCTCGCCGAAAACCATTTTAATGTACAATCTTCTTTAGATATTTATTGTAAACTCTATTTTCCCGTAGAAAAGTGTTATATTATTACAATCTTCCTGAAATAATAATTGTAAAATCTATTTTCTTGTAGAAAAGCATCATAATGATACAATCTTCTTTAAATATATGTTGTAAAGTCTCTTTCCCTGTAGCATCGTTATCAGTGACTTAGTTGTTGGTAATCACCAGTGTTTTCCCTTTTGTAACAAATACTTCTAAAAACTCTTCATTTCCGTTTCATCTCCGCCATTGACAAATTCTTTCCGGGTACTAATAGCACTGCTAAGGGTAGTACGGAAGGAAAACAGAGCCAAGGTGGAATCATTGGCGTATTGTCCCTTGGATTAAACATGTTAAATGTACTGGTTATTCAAAATATACGGCGTTATGCCTCAAGTATAAAGAGAATTTCAAAATTTCTATCACGGTTTATCCAAATGAAATATTTTTATTACAGTGACGGGGTGTTGTTAGTGAAAACATGAACACGTCTTCGTTTCGGGATTGACGTCGTCACGTATTTAACTATTCTGCGGCACGTTAGCAAGTCGGGGATGAGACAAATTGCGGGACACATTCACGTGACTAATGCTACGTGATCATTTACTGTTTCTTTGAGCCGTATTAGAATATATCTAGTTTTTATATTTTGTAAAGAACTGTATAAAATTATAAAAACACTTTTGTAAAACCTGCCTCACATTTACTGTGTAAGTGAGAAAACTCTAGTAAAATAAGAGAGGTTGAGAAAATCACCAATCCTTCGTTACAAGTTTAGTTGTATGTTCATACAAAGTTTTACTACACCGTGATCTTTTCGAACCGGGCCAGTTACATTCAATCCAGTTGCCTGGAATTCAAACCATTATTGGGTTTTGTCCCAATTTTATTATTTATTTTGAAGGCGTCTATTATGTTTAAATTAATTTGGAGGTCAGGCCCTTCTCCAGTACTCATTATCCTGTGTCTCTAAATCTGAGTAAGGAAACTCGTATGCTATTGTTTACATTCAGAGGAAGTATAGGAAGGTAAGATGGTTTATATCCGTGTGAAAGGCTTAGATTTAACGCGTTCAAGAAATCCCTCCGCAGGAAGGGTAAAATACTGGCCTCTATCCCTCGTACTGGCTACACAAAATAATGAATGAATTACCGATACTGCCAAGCACGTCACACAGGCAGCAACAGCACAACACAATTTCTAGGTCTGTTAGGTGGGACGAGTCCATGTGGAAGGGAGAGATGTAAACAATATATATATATATATATATATATATATATATATATATATATATATATATATCACATCGGAGAGACCTTTTGAACTCATTAAGTTCTTACAAATTAATCTTTTAACAATAGACGCTGATTCGATGGGAAAAATACCTCGTATCAAATTGTAAAGAGAACAAAATCAACTTCAAGCTGATTACAAATAAAACATAAGACACCATACGCAAGCTGGCATATGTCTTCCCGGGTAAGTTTATTACTCCATCACTAAGCGTAAAACCTCAAGGTAAAGAAGGTTTGCCGAGACCACAGAGTCGTTAATGTATCTACAACCTTGTTCCTTACAGACTCTCGGCACTGCCCTAGACCGTATTACTCCCTCACTTGAAGTAAAACCTCAAGGTCAAGAAGGTTTGCAGAGACCACAGACTCGTTAAAGTATCTACAACCTTGTTCCTTACAGACTCCTGGCACGTAGGCGTAGCTAGACCTGGCCAGAGGCAGAACCCATGTGCAAGCTGGCGTATGTCTTGCCGGGCAAGTTTATTACTCCCTCACTAGACGTAAAACCTCATGGTCAAAAAGGTTTTCAGAGATCACAAAATCGTTAATGTATCTACAACCTTGTTCCTTACAGACTCTCGACACTGTCCTAGACCGTATTACTCCCTCACTTAAAGTAAATCCTCAAGGTCAAGAAGGTTTGCAGAGACCACAGAGTCGTTAAAGTATCTACAACCTTGTTCCTTACAGACTCTCGGCTCGTAGGCACTGCCCTAGACTGTATTACCCCCTTACTTGAAGTAAAACCTCAAGGTCAAGAAGGTTTGCAGAGACCACAGAGTCGTTAATGTATCTACAACCTTGTTCCTTACAGACTCTCGGAACGTAGGCACTGCCCTAGACAGTATTACTCCCTCACATGAAGTAAAACCTCAAGGTCAAGAAGGCTTGCAGAGACCACAGAGTCGTTAATGTATATACAACCTTGTTCCTTACAGACTCTCGGCACGTGGGCACTGCCCTAGACCGTATCACCCCCTCACTTGAAGTAAAACCTCAAGGTCAAGAAGGTTTGCAGAGACCACAGAGTCGTTATGTGTATCTACAACCTAGTACCTTACAGACTCTCGGCACGTAGGCACTGCCCTAGACCGTATTACTCCCTCACTTGAAGTAAAACCTCAGGGTCAAGAAGGTTTGCAGAGATCACAGACTCGTTAATGTATCTACAACCTTGTTCCTTACAGACTCTCGGCACGTAGGCACTGCCCTAGACCGTATTACTCCCTCACTTGAAGTAAAACCTCAAGGTCAAGAAGGTTTGCAGAGACCACAGACTCGTTAATGTATCTACAACCTTGTTCCTTACAGACTCTCGGCACGTAGGCACTGCCCTAGACCGTATTACTCCCTCACTTGAAGTAAAACCTCAAGGTCAAGAAGGTTAGCAGAGACCACAGAGTCGTTAATGTATCTACAACCTTGTTCCTTGCAGACTCTCGGCACGTAGGCACTGCCATAGACCGTATTACTCCCTCACTTGAAGTAAAACCTCAAGGTCAAGAAGGTTTGCAGTGACCACAGACTCGTTAACGTATCTACAACCTTGTTCCTTACAGACTCTCGGCACGTAGGCACTGCCCTAAACCGTATTACTCCCTCACTTGAAGTAAAACCTCAAGGTCAAGAAGGTTTGCAGTGACCACAAACTCGTTAATGTATCTACAACCTTGTTCCTTACAGACTCTCGGCACGTAGGCACTGCCCGATACCGTATTATTCCTTACTTGAAGTAAAACCTCAAGGTCAAGAAGGTTTGCAGAGGCCACAGACTCGATAATGTATCTACAACCTTGTTCCTTACAGACTCTCGGAACGTAGGCACTGCCCTAGACAGTATTACTCCCTCACCAAACGTAAAACCCCAAGGCCAAGAAGGTTTACAGAGAGCACAGAGTCGTTAATGTATCTACAACCTTGTTCCTTACAGACTCTCGGCACGTAGGCACTGCCCTAGACTGTATTACTCCCTCACTTGATGTAAAACCTCAGTGTCAAGAAGTTTTGCAGAGACCACGGAATCGTTAATGTATCGATAACCTTGTTCTTAAAGGACTCTCGGCACGTAGGCACTGCCCTAGGCAGTATTACTCCCTCACTTGAAGTAAAACCTCAAGGTCAAGAAGGTTTGCAGTGACCACAAACTCGTTAATGTATCTACAACCTGGTTCCTTACAGACTCTCGGCACGTAGGCACTGCACTAGACCGTATTACTCCCTCACTTGAAGTAAAACCTCAAGGTCAAGAAGGTTTGCAGAGATCACAGACTCGTTAATGTATCTACAACCTTCTTCCTTACAGACTCTCGGCACGTAGGCACTGTCCTAGACCGTATTACTCCCTCACTTGAAGGAAAACCTCAAGGTCAAGAAGGTTTAAAGAGACCACAGGGTCGTTAATGTATCTACAACCTTGTTCCTTACAGACTCTCGGCACGTAGGTACTGCCCTAGACTGTATAACTCCTTTACTTGAAGAAAAACTTCAAGGTCAAGGAGGTTTGCAGAGACCACAAAGTCGTTAATGTATCGATAACCTTGTTCTTTAAGGACTCTCGGCACGTAGGCACTGCAATAGACCGTATTACTCCCTCACTTGAAGTAAAACCTCAAAATCAAGAAAATTTGCAGACACCACAGAGTCGATAATGTATCTACAACCTTGTTCCTTGCAGACTCTCGGCACGTAGGCACTTCCCTAGACCGTATTACTCCCTCACTTGAAGTAAAACCTCAAGGTCAAGAAGGGTTGCAGAGACCACAGAGTCGTTATGTGTATCTACAACATTGTTCCTTACAGACTGTAGGCTCGTAGGCACTGCCCTAGACCGTATTACTCCCTCACTTGAAGTAAAACCTCAAGGTCAAGAAGGTTTGCAGAGACCACAGACTCGTTAACGTATCTACAACCTTGTTCCTTACAAACTCTCGGCACGTAGGCACTGCCCTAAACCGTATTACACCCTCACTTGAAGTAAAACCTCAAGGTCAAGAAGGTTTGCAGTGACCACAGACTCGTTAATGTATCTACAACCTTGTTCCTTACAGACTCTCGGCACGTAGGCACTCCCCTATACCGTATTCCTCCCTCACTTAAAGTAAAACCTCAAGGTCAAGAAGGTTTGCAGAGACCACAGACTCGATAATGTATCTACAACCTTATTCCTTACAGACTCTCGGCACGTAGGCACTGCCCTAGACAGTATTACTCCCTCAATAAACGTAAAACCTCAAGGCCAAAAAGGTTTGCTGAGACCACAGAGTCGTTAATGTATCTGCAACCTTGTTCCTTACACACTCTCGGCACGTATTCACTGCCATAGACCGTATTACTCCCTCACTTGAAGTAAAACCTCAAGGTCAAGAAGGTTATCAGTGACCACAGACTCGTTAACGTATCTACAACCTTGTTCCTTACAGACTCTCGGCACGTAGGCACTGCCCTAAACCGTATTACTCCCTCACTTGAAGTAAAACCTCAAGGTCAAGAAGGTTTGCAGTGACCACAAACTCGTTAATGTATCTACAACCTTGTTCCTTACAGACTCTCGGCACGTAGGCACTGCCCGATACCGTATTATTCCTTACTTGAAGTAAAACCTCAAGGTCAAGAAGGTTTGCAGAGGCCACAGACTCGATAATGTATCTACAACCTTGTTCCTTACAGACTCTCGGAACGTAGGCACTGCCCTAGACTGTATTACTCCCTCACTTGATGTAAAACCTCAGTGTCAAGAAGTTTTGCAGAGACCACGGAATCGTTAATGTATCGATAACCTTGTTCTTAAAGGACTCTCGGCACGTAGGCACTGCCCTAGGCAGTATTACTCCCTCACTTGAAGTAAAACCTCAAGGTCAAGAAGGTTTGCAGATATCACAGAGTCGTTATGTGTATCTACAACCTTGTTCCTTATAGACTCTCGGCACGTAGGCACTGCCCTAGACCGTATTACTCCCTCACTTGAAGTAAAACCTCAAGGTCAAGAAGGTTTGCAGTGACCACAGACTCGTTAATGTATCTACAACCTGGTTCCTTACAGACTCTCGGCACGTAGGCACTGCACTAGACCGTATTACTCCCTCACTTGAAGTAAAACCTCAAGGTCAAGAAGGTTTGCAGAGATCACAGACTCGTTAATGTATCTACAACCTTCTTCCTTACAGACTCTCGGCACGTAGGCACTGTCCTAGACCGTATTACTCCCTCACTTGAAGGAAAACCTCAAGGTCAAGAAAGTTTAAAGAGACCACAGGGTCGTTAATGTATCTACAACCTTGTTCCTTACAGACTCTCGGCACGTAGGTACTGCCCTAGACTGTATAACTCCTTTACTTGAAGAAAAACCTCAAGGTCAAGGAGGTTTGCAGAGACCACAAAGTCGTTAATGTATCGATAACCTTGTTCTTTAAGGACTCTCGGCACGTAGGCACTGCAATAGACCGTATTACTCCCTCACTTGAAGTAAAACCTCAAAATCAAGAAAATTTGCAGACACCACAGAGTCGATAATGTATCTACAACCTTGTTCCTTGCAGACTCTCGGCACGTAGGCACTTCCCTAGACCGTATTACTCCCTCACTTGAAGTAAAACCTCAAGGTCAAGAAGGGTTGCAGAGACCACAGAGTCGTTATGTGTATCTACAACATTGTTCCTTACAGACTGTAGGCTCGTAGGCACTGCCCTAGACCGTATTACTCCCTCACTTGAAGTAAAACCTCAAGGTCAAGAAGGTTTGCAGAGACCACAGACTCGTTAACGTATCTACAACCTTGTTCCTTACAGACTCTCGGCACGTAGGCACTGCCCTAAACCGTATTACACCCTCACTTGAAGTAAAACCTCAAGGTCAAGAAGGTTTGCAGTGACCACAGACTCGTTAATGTATCTACAACCTTGTTCCTTACAGACTCTCGGCACGTAGGCACTCCCCTATACCGTATTCCTCCCTCACTTAAAGTAAAACCTCAAGGTCAAGAAGGTTTGCAGAGACCACAGACTCGATAATGTATCTACAACCTTATTCCTTACAGACTCTCGGCACGTAGGCACTGCCCTAGACAGTATTACTCCCTCAATAAACGTAAAACCTCAAGGCCAAAAAGGTTTGCTGAGACCACAGAGTCGTTAATGTATCTGCAACCTTGTTCCTTACACACTCTCGGCACGTAGGCACTGCCCTAGACTGTATTACTCCCTCACTTGAAGTAAAACCTCAACGTCAAGAAGGTTTGCAGATATCACAGAGTCGTTATGTGTATCTACAACCTTGTTCCTTACAGACTCTCGGCACGTAGGCACTGCCCTAGACCGTATTACTCCCTCATTTGAAGTAAAACCTCAAGTTCAAGAAGGTTTGCAGAGACCACAGAGTCGTTAATGTATCGATAACCTTGTTCTTTAAGGACTCTCGGCAAGTAGGCACTGCGCTAGACCTTATTACTCCCTCACTTGAAGTAAGACCTCAAGGTCAAGAAGGTTTGCAGAGACCACAGAGTCGTTAAAGTATCTACAACCTTGTTCCTTACAGACTCTCGGCACGTAGGCACTGCCCTAGACAGTATTACTCCCTCACGTGAAGTAACACCTCAAGGTTAAGAAGGTTAGCAGAGACCACAGAGTCGTTAATGTATCTACAACCTTGTTCCTTGCAGACTCTCGGCACGTAGGCTCTGCCCTAGACTGTATTACCCCCTCATTTGAAGTAAAACCTCAACGTGAAGAAAGTTTGGAGAGACCACAGTGTCGTTAATGAATCGATAACCTTGTTCTTTAAGGACTCTCGGCACGTAGGCACTGCGCTAGACCGTATTACTCCCTCACTTGAAGTAAAACCTCAAGGTCAAGAAGGTTTGCAGAGACCACAGACTCGTTAATGTATCTACAACCTTGTTCCTTACAGAATCTCGGCACGTAGGCACTGGCCTAGACCGTATTACTCCCTCAATTGAAGTAAAACCTCAAGGTCAAGAAGGTTTGCAAAGACCACAGAGTCGTAATTTATCTACAACCTTGTTCCTTACAGACTCTCGGCACGTAGGCACTGCCCTAGACCGTATTACTCCCTCACTTGAAGTAAAACCTCAAGGTCAAGAAGGTTTGCAGAGACCACAGAGTCGTTAATGTATCTACAACCTTGTTCCCTACAGACTCTCTGCACGTAGGCACTGCCCTAAACCGTATTACCCCCTCACTTGAAGTAAAACCTCAAGGTCAAGAAGGTTTGCAGAGACCACAGAGTCGGTAATGTATCGATAACCTTGTTCTTAAAGGACTCTCGGCACGTAGGCACTGCCCTAGACCGTATTACTCCCTCACTTGAAGTAAAACCTTAAGGTCAAGAAGGTTTGCAGAGACCACAGAGTCGTTAATGTATCTACAACCTTGTTCCTTACAGACTCTCGGCACGTAGGCGTCGCCCTAGACCTGGACAGAGACAGCCCTCATGTGAAAGCTGGCGTATGTTTTCCCGGGCAAGTTTATTACTTAATCACTAGACATAAAACCTTAGGGTCAAGAACGTTTTCAGAGACCACAGACTCGTTAATGTATCTACAACCTTGTTCCTTACAGAATCTCTGCACGTAGGCACTCTCCTAGACCGTATTACTCCCTCACTTGAAGTAAAACCTCAAGGTCAAGAAGGTTTGCAAAGACCACAGAGTCGTAATGTATCTACAAGCTTGTTCCTTACAGACTCTCGGCACGTAGGGACTGCCCTAGACCGTATTACTCCCTCACTTGAAGTAAAACCTCAAGGTCAAGAAGGTTTGCAGAGACCACAGAGTCGTAATGTATCTACAACCTTGTTCCTTACAGACTCTCGGCACGTAGGCACTGCCCTAAACCGTATTACTCCCTCACTTGAAGTAATACCTCAAGGTCAAGAAGGTTTGCAAAGACCACAGAGTCGTTAATGTAACTACAACCTTGTTCCTCACAGACTCTCGGCACGTAGGCACTGCCCTAGGCCGTATTATTCCCTCACTTGAAGTAAAACCTCAAGGTCAAGAAGGTCTGTAGAGACCACAGACTCGTAATGTATCTATAACCTGGTTCCTTACAGACTCTCGGCACGTAGGCACTTCCCTAGACTGTATTACTCCCTCCCTTGAAGTAAAACCTCAAGGTCAAGAAGGTTTGCAGAGACCACAGTGTCGTTAATGTATCTACAACCTTGTTTCTTACAGACTCTGGGCTCGTAGGCACTGCCCTAGGCCGTATTATTCCCTCACTTGAAGTAAAACCTCAAGGTCAAGAAGGTTTGCAGAGACCACAGTGTCGTTAATGTATCTACAACCTTGTTTCTTACAGACTCTGGGCACGTAGGCGTCGCTCTAGACCGTATTACTCCCTCACTTGAAGTAAAACAAGTTTCACGGTTGATCCATATTTTTAGCTACCGTTTTATGTTACTATACAGATTCAAATATAAATGCTTTATGTGTTTAGCATGATTCAAAGACGCGATTCAAATACCCGTACAATACTTATTAGCTTGTTATATAAAAGCATTCCACACTATAAAGGTGTTATTGCAGCGCCATAAGAAAGCGCGCCCAGCATTATTGCCAGCAAATATCATTGTTAGCAAAAACTGGCACTTAATCAAACTTTACATAAATATAGGTAAAAGTTTTAAAATATAAAATTTGAACCTTTTTAAAATACAATATTCGTTATCATATTATTATATTATTGTCTTGCCGCTCTATTGTAATGCTATAGCTTTCAAACAAATGCTCAGAGCAGACAAACGCTGTTTGTTTTGCTGTTGTACTGTTAAAACAAACAAAAAAGTTTTTTTTTGCTCTTTTATAACGGTTGTGCACCCTCTAAGGCAGGTGTAAATTCTTTCTGCAGCCAGTTGTGATGAAAGTTGCGTCACCCGTTCAATTACACTTAGTGACACCCGTTATGACAACCTCTATAACACTCAATTTTGCACCGGTTGTAACACCCGATGAAACACTCGGTTCAGCAGCCATTGAGACACCCGCTGTAAAACTCGGTTTGGCACCAATAGGGACCCTTTCTGTAACAATTGGTTTGGCAACCGTTGTGACACCCGCCGTAACACTCGGTTTAGCACAGGTTGAGACACTCGTTATTCCATTCGATTTGACACCTATTGTAACACCCACTTTAACATTCAGTTTAGCACCCCTAGTGATACTTGCTGTAACACTCGGTTTGGCATCTATTTTGAAACCCTCTGTAAAACTCGGTTTTGCACAAACTGCAACACTCCGTTTAGCACCGTCTATGTAAAACCGACTGTAACACTCGGTTTGGCACCCGTTGTGACCCTTGCTGTAATACTTGGTTTTGAACCCATAGTGACACTTGCTATAACACTTAGTTTGGCTCGCATTGTGACACCTACGGTAACACTCAGTTTGGCACCCGTAGTAACTCTCGCTGTAACACTCGGTTTGCCACCCGTTGTGACACTCGTTACAACACTCAGTTTTTCTCCTGTTGTAACACCTACTGTAACCCACGGTTTAGCACCCACTGTAACACTCGGTTAAACAGACTTTGTGACACCCGCTGTAACAAACGTTTTAGCACCCACTGTAACACTCGTTGTGACACCCGTTGTGACACCTGCTGTAACACTCGATTTGCTCTCGTTGTGACACCCGTTAAATCATTCGGTTTGGTACCCATTGTGATACCCAATGTAACACTCAGTTCTGCACTGTTGTGCCACTCCCTGTAACATTCGGTTTGGCACCCATTGTGACTACCGCTGTATTCCTCGGTCCGAAACCCATTGTGAATCTTGCTATAACACTTAGTTTGACTCATATTGTGACACCTACTGTAACACGCAATTTGGTACCCGGTTTGCAACCCTTTGTAACAGTCGTTACAACACTCGGTTTGTCTCCTATTGTAACACCTAGTGTAACACATGGTTCACCACCCGCTGTAACACTCGGTTAGGTACCCGATGTACCACCCACTTTAACACTCGGTTTGGCATCTATTGGGACCCTTGCTGTAACATTCTGTTTGGCACCCGTTGTGACATCGGCTGTAACTCTAGGTTCGGCACTCATTGTGACATCCACTGTGAGACTGGGTTTGGCACCCATTATGACACCCGCTTTACACTCGGTTTGGCACCCGATGTACCACCCGTTGTAACACTCGGTTCGGCAGCTATTGTGATACCAGCTGTAAAACTCGGTTTACCTCAAATTGTGACCCTCACTGTCAGACTCGGTTTGGCATTCGTTGTGACACCAGCTGTAACACTCCGTTTGGCATCCGAAGTACCACCTGCTGTAACACTCGGTTTGGCATCCAACTGTATCATTCGGTTTTGCACCCGTTGTTACACTTGCTGTAGCAATCGGTTTGGCACCCGATGTACCACCCGCTGTAACACTCGGTTTGTTACATTCGTTGTAACACTCGGTTTGGCTCCCGTTGCTACACTAACGGTAACACTCAGTATGACACTCAAGTAACATTCGGTTTTGCACCCGTTGTTACATTTGCTGTAACAATCGGTTTGGTACCCGATGTTACATTCGTTGTAACACTCGGTTTGGCATCCGTTGTGACACCAGCTGTAACACTCGGTTTGGCACCCGATGTACCACCCGCTGTAACACTCGGTTTGGTCCCATTGGGACCCAACTGTTACATTCGGTTTTGCAGCTGTTGTTACACTTGCTGTAGCAATCGGTTGGGCACCCGATGTACCACCCGCAGTAACACTCGGTTTGTTACAGTCGTTGTAACACTCGGTTTGGCACCAGTGGTGACACTATCGATAACACTCAGTATGGCACTCAATTGACACCCCCTGTAACACTCAGTTCGGCACCTATTGTGACACCAGTTGAAAGACTTGGTATAGCACCCGATGTAACACTCGATTTAGCATCCGATGTACCACCCGCTTTAACACTCGGTTTGGCATTCATCAGGACCCTTGCTGTAACATTCAGTTTACACCCGTTGTCACACTCGCTATAACAGTTGGTTTGTTACCCCTTGTAACACCTACTGTAACACTTAGTTTGTCACCTTTTGAAGCGCCCGCTGTAACACTCGGTTTAACACTCATGACACTCGATATAACACGTGGTTTGGCTCCTATCATAACATCCACTATAACATTTGGTTTACCACAGGTTGTGACACTTGCTGTAACACTCGGGTCGGCTTTTATTGTGACACCAGCTGAAAGACTTGGTATGGCACCCGCTGTAACACTTGGTTTGACAACCTTTGTGAAAGTCGTTGTGACATCCATGAGTACCTATTGTAACACTAGTTTCGACACCTGTTGTGACATCTACATATAACATATAGACATATTATTATAGAACAAATTTAATATTAGGGGTTTTTATCAATAATAATTTAAATATTTTAATTATGGTTACAATAAATACAATATATATATATATATATATATATATATATATATATATATATATATATATATATATATATATTGTATTTATTGTAACCAATTAAATATGGTGATATATTTTCTTGTAATATAATTAATAAATTAAAAATATTTCAAAAACAAGAATACTTTTAATGAATATATTTATTCAAAACTTTTCGCCGATAAAATAGTACCAGCATCTTCAGGAAAATAATTATCTAATAAAATATTTTTACAAAATTAAATCATATGTGCTACAAACGACCATATGTTTATAAGTATTGCACTTTATGTAATATTTTCTATAACATCAATGACTTTATAAATAGTTTGGTGCCTTGATCTCACTTGAATCTGTTCATCAATTAATTTGTCTTTAACTTTATGCTTATAAATTTCTAATGTTTCAAATATATTCATTTTTAATCCTTTATTTAATTCTTTTATTAATTTCATATTTTCTATTTCCGGAAACTCGTGTCCATTATTAATACAATGCGTAGCTAAATTTGATTTGTATATGTTTGGTTTGATATAAGCGTTTAAATGTTCTTTGTATCTTTCTTTTAATTTCTTCTTTGTTTGTCCTTCATATAATTTATTAATAGTTTTACATTTTATATTATATACTCCATTTCTTTCGTGCATATTATTTTGATTTTTGTTATTGTTTATTAAATTTTTAATTTTATTATTAGTTTTATATGTAATTTGTAAA
Source organism: Prosapia bicincta (assembly GCA_036971475.1). NCBI lineage: Eukaryota > Metazoa > Arthropoda > Insecta > Hemiptera > Cercopidae > Prosapia > Prosapia bicincta. The sequence continues at coordinate 157,924,559 of JBAIZL010000004.1, forward strand.
TTTGTTTCTTTAAATAATCTTGTAATGTTATTTATTTCGATACCAGTGATTGTAAAAGTTGTCCAAATATTTTCTCTCTTATTAGGTACAAAGTTATTTTCGAGTTTCAGTTTTCTTATTATGTTATTATTTAATTTATCTATAGTTTTTCTTTTATATCCATTTTCTAAACCAATTTGATATATTATATATTTCTCTTTTATTTGATCATTTAAGTTCATTGGTATTTTATGCATTCTATGTAGTAAATTATAAAGCGCTGCCATTTTTTTGTTGTATGGATGATTTGAATAATTAGGTATTATTTGATTTGTCTGCGTTGGTTTTCTATATATATTATATTAAAATGATTCATTATTTCTAGTAATTGTAAAATCTAAATAATTTAGTTTATTTTTTGATTCAAAATCATGAGTAAATTTTATATTTTCGTATATATTATTTATACATTTTAATATTTTGTCAATATTTAAACCATCATTATTTGATATGTATAATCCATCATCTACATATCTAAACCAATATCCATTTTGATCATATGTTTTAATAATCTTATGTATTTCAATGTCTATATTTTGTAAAAATATTTCCGATAATTTATACACACACACACACACACACACACACACACACACACACACACACACACACACACACACACACACACACACACACACACACACACACACACACACACACACACACACACACAAATAAATATAAATATGGCAATATTTATAAATATCGCAATATGTATTCTTGTGTATTAATAAAGAACTAAGTCAAAATACAAATACAAGAATTATAATTGAATTTACAATTCAAAGCTTTTCGTTGGCTAACAGTACCAACATCATCAGGAATATTAAACCATATATAATGTATATATGTATATATACATTATACATTATAACATAAACATATGAGGCATATAGTATAAATTTAGTTAGTATTCAATATATTATTAATCATTTGAAATAACGAGAAATGAGTGACCAAGATAGCCTACTAAAAGATTGTTACAGGGTGCTTAACTTTTGTTATATTTTTTGTTAATAGCATTACAAAAATGTAAGCAATGTTTTTAAAAGGTAAATTTATTTAAAAGAGTTAAGAAAATTGTAAACGGAATTGTTAGTTATTTGCGATGAGAAATGAATTAAGCAGATAGTAAAGAATATAGGGAAGTAAGTTAATTATTGTGTAAAAGTACAGTGAAGAAGTTAACCGGACAACGGTTTCTGTTTGTGTGATGTCGGAGGTGTTTGACTCGTCAGAAAATCTGAATGCCGCCTTCCGAAAAAGTTTTTTATAATTAGCGGGTCAATTTCATCCCAAGCAGCAGCAATAAAATGAATTGAATCTAAAAGTTTAATTTTGGTTGGATTTCATCCCTCCATGTCTCTCAAGTACCGCTGGACTAATTTTTTTTTATACTTTTTTTGATCAGTTTGATAATACCCTGTTCTAAGGGCTGCATTTTGGATGTAGCATTAGGGGCCAAAAAACGATTTTCATGTTTGAGACAGGGATGTCTTTTGGATGTGCAGGACAGTTATCAACAAATAGAATAATCTTTCTTTTCTACTTACCGGAAATGGCATCCAACTGATGAATCCAGTTTTTAAACAGATCTCCTGTCATCCAAGAACGAGATTGAGATAGGTAATCGCATGGTAGAGATCGTACGTTTTTAAAACAGAAGTAGAACGACGTTTCCCAATCACAACCAACTTTATCTTATTAGTGCCAGTAGCATTTGTGCAAGCCAAAACTGTCAAACGTTCTTTACTCAGTTTTCCACCATGGCATTTTAATTTTTAAAAACAAAGGACTTGTCAGGCATGAGTTTTAAAAAATAGTCCGAATTCGTCTGCATTATAGACATTCTCAGGCGCGTAGTCTTTCAATAATGAAGACAGCACATTACTTTTTCATGAATAAATATTGTCCACGTTACCAGCTTTAGCCTGTCTTGAAATTTGTCTGTTAACAATGCCATGTCTGTTACGGATTTGGTCCAGCCATCCAGTCGATCCACAAAAATCAGTAATATTGAGATGAGAAGCTAATTCCTTGGCCTTTCCCATGATAACTCCTAAGCTCAATGGGTAATTATTGCTGCGAGCTTGTTGGAACCATTCCACTAACACTCTCTCCAAATCCTCACGGTGACTCATGTAGCATTAGCTAACGAGATACAGAGGCTCGAACAAACAACTGAACAATACTACATCGTTCTATACCCAACGCTCGAGACCTAAACTGCAGGGTGACTCATGTAGCATTAGCTAACGTGATACAGAGGCTCGAACAAACAACTGAACAATACTACATCGTTCTATACCCAACGCTCGAGACCTAAACTGCAGGGTGACTCATGTAGCATTAGCTAACGTGATACAGAGGCTCGAACAAACAACTGAACAATACTACATCGTTCTATACCTAACGCTCGAGACCTAAACTGCAGGGTGACTCATGTAGCATTAGCTAACGTGATACAGAGGCTCGAACAAACAACTGAACAATACTACATCGTTCTATACCCAACGCTCGAGACCTAAACTGCAGGGTGACTCATGTAGCATTAGCTAACGTGATACAGAGGCTCGAACAAACAACTGAACAATACTACACCGTTCTATACCCAACGCTCGAGACCTAAACTGCAGGGTGACTCATATAGCATTAGCTAACGTGATACAGAGGCTCGAACAAATAACTGAACAATACTACATCGTTCTATACGCAACGCTCGAGACCTAAACTGCAGGGTGACTCATGTAGTATTAGCTAACATGATACAGAGGCTCGAACAAACAACTGAACAATACTACATCGTTCTATACCCAACGCTCGAGACCTAAACTGCAGGGTGACTCATGTAGAATTAGCTAACGTGATACAGAGGCTCGAACAAACAAATGAACAATACTACATCGTTCTATACCCAACACTCGAGACCTAAACTGCAGGGTGACTCATGTAGTATTAGCTAACATGATACAGAGGCTCGAACAAACAACTGAACAATACTACATCGTTCTATACCCAACGCTCGAGACCTAAACTGCAGGGTGACTCATGTAGCATTAGTTAACGTGATACAGTGGTGCGAACAAACAACTGAACAATACTACATCGTTCTATACCCAACGCTCGAGACCTAAACTGCAGGGTGACTCATGTAGCATTAGCTAACATGATAAAGAGGCTCGAACAAACAACTGAACAATACTACATCGTTCTATACCCAACGCTCGAGACCTAAACTGCAGGGTGACTCATGTAGCATTAGCTAACATGATACAGAGGCTCGAACAAACAACTGAACAATACTACATCGTTCTATACCCAACGCTCGAGACCTAAACTGCAGGGTGACTCATGTAGCATTAGCTAACATGATACAGAGGCTCGAACAAACAACTGAGAAAGGGTATCTTGGAAACCAAATGCTCTCACACTTCTCCACTTCGCTACACCTATCCCTTAAAAAGGGTAGAGAGAAAATGTGACTTTGAATTCTTTTCCTATCAGTTCAAAAGTTTTGCCTATCCAACACCCATTTTCAGGCGAAAAAAGAGCGTATTACCCAACAAAATACCTTAACAACAAAATAGTCTTACCGAGTAGAATTTATTTTCATTTGCATAGCGTATTATGCGGGAAAGCGTATTAAACAGAGTGTCTTAAAAAAGTTTTACTGTATGTATATATATATATATATATATATATATATATATATATATATATATATATATATATATATATATATATAAAACAACATAGGTTATTCAAATAGAAGAATATTTATTAATTTGACAAGAAAACATATTATATATATATATATATATATATATATATATTTAATAAATTTAAAATATTTCAAACACAAGAATACTTTTAATGAATATATTTATTCAAAGCTTTTCGCCGATAAAAAAGTATCAGCATCTTCAGGAAAAATAATTATCTAATAAAATACTTTTACAAAATTAAATCATATGTACTACAAAGAATCATATGTTTATAATTATTGCACTTATGTAAATTTTTCTATAACATCAATGACTTTATAAATAGTTTGGTGCCTTGATCTCACTTGAATTTGTTCATCAATTAATTTGTCTTTAACTTTATGCTTATAAATTTCCAATGTTTCAAATATATTCATTTTTAATCCTTTATTTAATTCTTTTATTAATTTCATATTTTCTATTTCCGGAAACTCATGTCCATTATTAATACAATGCGTAGCTAAATTGGATTTGTATATGTTTGGTTTGATATAAGCGTTTAAATGTTCTTTGTATCTTTCTTTTAATTTCTTTTTTGTTTGTCCTACATATAATTTATTACAAGTTTGACATTTTATATTATATACTCCATTTCTATCGTGCATATTATTTTGATTTTTGTTATTGTTTATTAAATTTGTAATTTTATTATCGGTTTTATATGTAATTTGTAAATTTGTTTCTTTAAATAATCTTGTAATTTTATTTATTTCGTTACCAGTGAATGTAAAAGTTGTCCAAATATTTTCTCTCTTATTAGGTACAAAATTATTTTCGAGTTTCTGTTTTCTTATTATATTATTATTTAATTTATCTATAGTTTTTCTTTTATATCCATTTTCTAAGCCAATTTGATATATTATATTTTTCTCCTTTATTTGATCATTTAAACTCATTGGTATTTTGTGCATTCTATGTAGTAAATTATAAAGCGCTGCCATTTTTTGGTTGTATGGATGGTTTGAATAATTGGGTATTATTTGATTTGTCTGCGTTGGTTTTCTATATATATTATATTCAAATGATTCTTTATTTCTAGTAATTGTAATATCTAAATAATTTATTTTATTTTTTACTTCAAATTCATGAGTAAATTTTATATTTTCGTGTATATTATTTATACATTTTAATATTTTGTCAATGTTTGAACCATTATTATTTGATATGTATAATCCATCATCTACATATCTAAACCAGTGTCCATTTTGATCATATGTTTTAATAATCTTATCTATATCAATGTCTATATTTTGTAAAAATATTTCCGATAATATGCTGGACATTGGAGAGCCCATTGTTAATCCATCCTTTTGTTTATAAATTTTATTATTATATAAAAAATAATTTTGATTTAATATGATTTTTAATGTATTTATTATTTCTTGTGTTAATGTGTTATCTTTTTCAAATGTGTCTATATTATTTTTTATTATTTCAAGCGTTTTCATTATAGGTATGTTATTATACATGTTAGTAACATCAAATGATATTAATTTTGTATTATTATCAATTTTAATATCTTTTAATTTTTCAATAAGTTCAATCGAGTTTTTTATATTATGAGTATTATTTAATTTTACCTTATCTTTAAGTAATAAAGCCAAATATTTTGAAATTTTATAAGAAGGAGCTGTTGTAAAATTAACTAATGGCCTAATTGGTTTATCTTCTTTGTGCAATTTAATTAGTCCATTTAATCTTGGAATTTTAGGATTCTCATTTAAGTAATTATTAGTATATTTTTGATTAAATAATTTAGATGATGTTTTTATTATATTTTTTATTTCATTTTGATATTTGTCTGTGGGATCTTTATTTATTTCTGTATATTGGTTTTTAGATATATAATTTTCAGTTTTATTTATATGTTCTTGTTTATCAATAATAACTACAGCATTACCTTTATCAGCTTTTGTCAAAATAAGATCATTAGTTTGTAATTTTTGTTTAATTTGATGAATTTGCGAGTATTGTTTTATGTGTGTATGATTAGATTTCTTATTTTTAATTAACTTTATTATTTCATGTGATGTTTTTATTCGCATATTTTCTTGTTCCTCTACTTTTAGTTTATTGATCGCCAATTCAGTATCTATTATTATTGTATCAATATTTCTTTTTATATCTTTTTTAAGGTTGACTTTATTATTATTTTCTAAAATTTTTATTTCATTTTGACTGAATTTAGTATTTGTTAAATTAACGAAATTGGGGTGAAACTTATGATGTTGTATGATTACTTCATTATTTTTATCTTTGTTCATTTTTAATATATCTAGTTTTTTGGTTAGAGTGTTCATTTTTCTTTGTCTATATTTAAACAAAAAGATATTAATTTTATTAAATTTTTCTTCCCATTTTGTTTTATCCATAAAAAATGCTAGTTTTAAATGTAATTTATAAATTTCAAAAGTTATTTCATTTTGTTTCTTATATAAAAATTTGATTTCATTTCTAACCCACAGAATTTCAGCTTGTTTACATGTTTTTTGTGCTACATTACTTTTATTTTTAATATTAATTCGTGCATATTTAGGAACAATATTATTAATAATACATTGTTTGTTAAAAAATATATTACAATTAGTTTTCATTAATTGAATTTTACGTTTCTGATATAAATTTAAATCTTTTGTTAAAGATGGATAACTAATAGAACTAACCTCTGTAGAGCACATATTCACAATACCAGTAGCCTAGTAAGGCAATATAATATATTAAATATGGTGATATGTTTTCTTGTATATATAGTTAATAAATTTAAAATATTTCAAACACAAGAATACTTTTAATGAATATATTTATTCAAAGCTTTTCGCCGATAAAAAAGTATCAGCATCTTCAGGAAAAATAATTATCTAATAAAATACTTTTACAAAATTAAATCATATGTACTACAAAGAATCATATGTTTATAATTATTGCACTTATGTAAATTTTTCTATAACATCAATGACTTTATAAATGACTTTAAAATTTACATAAGTGCAATAATTATAAACATATGATTCTTTGTAGTACATATGATTTAATTTTGTAAAAGTATTTTATTAGATAATTATTTTTCCTGAAGATGCTGATACTTTTTTATCGGCGAAAAGCTTTGAATAAATATATTCATTAAAAGTATTCTTGTGTTTGAAATATTTTAAATTTATTAACTATATATACAAGAAAACATATCACCATATTTAATATATTATATTGCCTTACTAGGCTACTGGTATTGTGAATATGTGCTCTACAGAGGTTAGTTCTATTAGTTATCCATCTTTAACAAAAGATTTAAATTTATATCAGAAACGTAAAATTCAATTAATGAAAACTAATTGTAATATATTTTTTAACAAACAATGTATTATTAATAATATTGTTCCTAAATATGCACGAATTAATATTAAAAATAAAAGTAATGTAGCACAAAAAACATGTAAACAAGCTGAAATTCTGTGGGTTAGAAATGAAATCAAATTTTTATATAAGAAACAAAATGAAATAACTTTTGAAATTTATAAATTACATTTAAAACTAGCATTTTTTATGGATAAAACAAAATGGGAAGAAAAATTTAATAAAATTAATATCTTTTTGTTTAAATATAGACAAAGAAAAATGAACACTCTAACCAAAAAACTAGATATATTAAAAATGAACAAAGATAAAAATAATGAAGTAATCATACAACATCATAAGTTTCACCCCAATTTCGTTAATTTAACAAATACTAAATTCAGTCAAAATGAAATAAAAATTTTAGAAAATAATAATAAAGTCAACCTTAAAAAAGATATAAAAAGAAATATTGATACAATAATAATAGATACTGAATTGGCGATCAATAAACTAAAAGTAGAGGAACAAGAAAATATGCGAATAAAAACATCACATGAAATAATAAAGTTAATTAAAAATAAGAAATCTAATCATACACACATAAAACAATACTCGCAAATTCATCAAATTAAACAAAAATTACAAACTAATGATCTTATTTTGACAAAAGCTGATAAAGGTAATGCTGTAGTTATTATTGATAAACAAGAACATATAAATAAAACTGAAAATTATATATCTAAAAACCAATATACAGAAATAAATAAAGATCCCACAGACAAATATCAAAATGAAATAAAAAATATAATAAAAACATCATCTAAATTATTTAATCAAAAATATACTAATAATTACTTAAATGAGAATCCTAAAATTCCAAGATTAAATGGACTAATTAAATTGCACAAAGAAGATAAACCAATTAGGCCATTAGTTAATTTTACAACAGCTCCTTCTTATAAAATTTCAAAATATTTGGCTTTATTACTTAAAGATAAGGTAAAATTAAATAATACTCATAATATAAAAAACTCGATTGAACTTATTGAAAAATTAAAAGATATTAAAATTGATAATAATACAAAATTAATATCATTTGATGTTACTAACATGTATAATAACATACCTATAATGAAAACGCTTGAAATAATAAAAAATAATATAGACACATTTGAAAAAGATAACACATTAACACAAGAAATAATAAATACATTAAAAATCATATTAAATCAAAATTATTTTTTATATAATAATAAAATTTATAAACAAAAGGATGGATTAACAATGGGCTCTCCAATGTCCAGCATATTATCGGAAATATTTTTACAAAATATAGACATTGATATAGATAAGATTATTAAAACATATGATCAAAATGGACACTGGTTTAGATATGTAGATGATGGATTATACATATCAAATAATAATGGTTCAAACATTGACAAAATATTAAAATGTATAAATAATATACACGAAAATATAAAATTTACTCATGAATTTGAAGTAAAAAATAAAATAAATTATTTAGATATTACAATTACTAGAAATAAAGAATCATTTGAATATAATATATATAGAAAACCAACGCAGACAAATCAAATAATACCCAATTATTCAAACCATCCATACAACCAAAAAATGGCAGCGCTTTATAATTTACTACATAGAATGCACAAAATACCAATGAGTTTAAATGATCAAATAAAGGAGAAAAATATAATATATCAAATTGGCTTAGAAAATGGATATAAAAGAAAAACTATAGATAAATTAAATAATAATATAATAAGAAAACAGAAACTCGAAAATAATTTTGTACCTAATAAGAGAGAAAATATTTGGACAACTTTTACATTCACTGGTAACGAAATAAATAAAATTACAAGATTATTTAAAGAAACAAATTTACAAATTACATATAAAACCGATAATAAAATTACAAATTTAATAAACAATAACAAAAATCAAAATAATATGCACGATAGAAATGGAGTATATAATATAAAATGTCAAACTTGTAATAAATTATATGTAGGACAAACAAAAAAGAAATTAAAAGAAAGATACAAAGAACATTTAAACGCTTATATCAAACCAAACATATACAAATCCAATTTAGCTACGCATTGTATTAATAATGGACATGAGTTTCCGGAAATAGAAAATATGAAATTAATAAAAGAATTAAATAAAGGATTAAAAATGAATATATTTGAAACATTGGAAATTTATAAGCATAAAGTTAAAGACAAATTAATTGATGAACAAATTCAAGTGAGATCAAGGCACCAAACTATTTATAAAGTCATTGATGTTATAGAAAAATTTACATAAGTGCAATAATTATAAACATATGATTCTTTGTAGTACATATGATTTAATTTTGTAAAAGTATTTTATTAGATAATTATTTTTCCTGAAGATGCTGATACTTTTTTATCGGCGAAAAGCTTTGAATAAATATATTCATTAAAAGTATTCTTGTGTTTGAAATATTTTAAATTTATTAACTATATATACAAGAAAACATATCACCATATTTAATATATATATATATATATATATATATATATATATATATATATATATATATATATATATTTAGGCGTTACAGTAATTTACAATGGTTATAATAAACTAATTATACAATATCATATTAGTCCAAGTCATAGTATTGCATAAAATAGAATACTGGATTAAATGCCATAATATAATTTCTACAATATTACATTGGTTGAATAAATTGAAATAAAGAACAATGTTAGCGAGTAGAGAACATGAAAGCCGGACATGTTGCTTTCCTGATAATACGGATTTACTAGAGCAAGTCCTTTCCACATTTCCAATCTACGTTTACCATCAGTTTTACGTCCACGGGTAGAAAGAAAATTTAAAAGTAGCACGTAAAAATGTTTTAGAGTCTCAGTGCTAGCCTGGTTACCATGGCTATAAACAGTTTGTATTTAAACAAAAATTAACAATAATTTTTTTTGTTTAGGGCAAACTCTACAAGTAACTTGTACTGCTATAAACGTTGTTTGGTTGATTGCATTAGGAACGTCGTCGTCAGGCTCTGCTTCAGCGCCATTGATTAATGCAATAAAGCGGAGGAAATCTAGTTTCCATTAGTTTATCTTGTAATTAAATTGCAAGACGTCAAACGTAACACCCGATACAACTCTGTAGAGAAAGTTAGAGTGTTAAGTTTGCAGGCGTTAAATTAAAGTCTAATTTCCTTTATGTTTGTGTACTTAGAATAATGAACACGAGTGCAGTACTGTGTACGTTAATTTGTAATAAAAGCGATTACTATAGTTAATTTTTAAAATAATTATTTAAGTATTCAAACATGAATCATAGCAAATACACTAGTATTAATTAGGTACTACGCTTTTGATCACTTAAATAAACTTTTCTGATTTCTTTTTGCAAATAACGAGTTCAAACGCTTTCGATTAGTTTCTTACATCATTTGGCCTTCTTCAGGTTTCTCTTTAGGTATGTAACCGTGCAGGAATATAGTCTGAATAATACAGAAATAGGACCGAGGCTGTAGTGGACATGGCAGGCTAGGTTGCCAAGTGGAAGCTTGTAAGCTTTTATTTAGTTTACTAATAGCTCTGTATCTATAATAATAATAATAATATTATTATTATTATTTATGTCTGTTTCTATATTGGTTTTATTGCTTTTTAGTAGTTTTATTTCATTATTAGTAAATCCAGCATTTGATAGATTAACTACATTAATGTGGAAATTATGATATTTAATTTCAGGTACATCTTTTATTTGTTTTTCTAACTTCAAATTTTTAAGTTTTTTGTTTATTTTATTTATTTTTATATTTCTAATTTTATTTATCTATAAATTGATACATTATATTTTTCTGCCCATTTTATGTTATTCATTATATATATATATATATATATATATATATTTATATAGCTAATAAGGTAAAAAGGAATGTTCGAGTAGGAGGTGAGGCCGTTAATTACAATAATGTAACATATAATATCTGATACATGGTTGAAGATAGTATAAACTGCGATATAAATATAAGATAATAGGTTAGAAAGTTAGTTTCGAGTAGCTAATATGACCGTTACTTAAAATAATCTCAAATACGATAGGTGATAGTAATATATAGGTTAAAATAGGAAAAAATATAATAACTAAGAAATTAGAAGGATAGTTTCGTGTAGATAACATGACCATTAGGTAAAATAATATAAAATACGATAGGGGATAGTTAGTAACATATATTTGAAATGGGATAAAATATAATAACTAACAAATTAGAAATAGGTTCGAGTAGATAACATGCCCGTTAAGTAAATGTATAATATGGCCGTAAGATAAGATGCCCGTAATTAATTTAAAACATAATAGATGATAATTGGTTTAAGATCGGGTAAAATAAGATAAATAACTGGTAATAAAATAGAGAAATAAGTTGCAGTAGATAGGTTGCCCGTTATTTAAAATAATGTGAAGTATAATAATGGGTAATAAGTAGTGAAGAATAAGATAAAATATATAAGTAATAAGGTAGAAAGATAGGTCAAGTAGGAAATAAGCTCTTTAATTAAAATATTGTAACATGTAAGTGGTTCAAGGTAGGTCGAAATAGAGTAAACGATAGTTAAAGTAGTATAAAATAAACGAGTAATTGGTGATAAATAGTAAAAATTGTATAGTAGACGAACGAATAGATGAATACTTAGTTACAATTGTCTTCTGCGAAATGGAATATAGCAATCAAGCATTGAGGTAACTGTTAGTATAGGGCTGTTAGTAGGCTATATACAATCATGCAGTGGTAAGTAGATTAAAGATGGCACTTAGTTCATTAGTTTTCTGATATTTTTGTATTTTATTTTAAGAAATAATCAATCAGTTTGTAGGAATAATCATATACAGCAAAACTAATTAGATCCATTACCTCACACGATCCACACTATTGGAGGCCGTATCTTTTCTTACCCCCACCATGATCCCACAGCACTGGATCAAATTTATCTTAAACGTTCTTTGTTTTGCTATTTAATCAGTCTGATAGCGACATGTGTTCTCTGCCCTGAAAGGAAAGCAAAATAACAAAGATTAACAAAAGAAGCATTATCTCTTTCAAACAAAACTAGAATGGATTTGTAGAAACGTTCGAAATATCGAGTGTGTAAGTAAGCAGAAATAGAACACAGTAATACAAGCAAACCCTCATACAATATATTACAAATGTAAGATAATGAAATACTATATATGTACATATACACTAAAATATTACCTGTCGGAAGGTTCTACTGCGGCAGTTCTGCCAGAGCGGGAGAAACCGTAGTTATCGTTACAATCTGGTTGTCGTTGAAACCTATATTGTACAACCCTAAATTGTTCCCATGGTTACCACCCAATATCATATATAATACTCTAGGATTAAAAATGAATAAAATGTATAAAATAAACAAACAAACTGGATTAAAGGTATTGAACCTTTCTCCAAAAACGGAAAATGCGAAAGGAAAATGAAAAGAAACGAAACTACAAGACAATGCAGGCGACGAAAAAAATAAAGCATATAAATAGTAACAAACAAAAATTATATTCCAATACCATTTATAAATTGGAAAATTTCAAAGAAATTCGATTTCTATTTTATAACCTGAATTGTAGTTCTGACATATGTATGTGTATGTCTGTGTATGTATGTATGTGTAATAGATTTATATGTTAATAGGTTCCTACAGCACCTTTTATGACTACACTTGAAATAGAACGATGGTTAACTACTTTGTCAGTATTTTTGTAACTCTTCTTGTAGCTATTTGCTTATATATATATATATATATATATATATATATATATATATATATATATATATATATATATATATTAGCGTACCTGACAGACGTTGTCCTGTCTTAATGTTATTGATTTCGAATTGCTATAAATAATAGAAAATATATTTTTCAAAAAAAGTGTTTATTATTCTAATGCTTTATGAGATACAACATTTTTGTTTTTTTTTCTTGCGCATATATAAATAGTTTTTTTTGCCTTGTGCATATATAAATAGTTGTTTTGGTATTCCTACACGGGAACATGCGACATATAACTGTCCATGTGACAAACATGGATTTTCAAGATTGATGTCACAAACACTTAACGACTGCCCTTGAGATTTATTTATCAACATTGAAAATGCTAGCCGCACTGGAAATTGCAACCTTATTCAATATTTATGGGAGCTTTAAATGTTTTGGAGAGTAATGGAGAAAACGGAACAACCTAACGATTATCAACTTCATATTTCAGCTTATTCACTTTGACTATTGTTGACCTTCCGTTATCATTGAACATTTAAATTAGTATGTATCCCCGCTTGTGTGTGTTGCGTGTTTTTAGGTGTTTTGCGTAGCTGGATTTTGGGTTTGTTTGTTTTCTTTGTGTAATGTGTTCTTCGAAGCGTGTATAGAATGACTTGCCGGTTAGGCCGATGGAATAGTTGGGGCAATCGTTACAAGTTAATTTGTAAATACCTGAGAGTTTGTATTTGCCAGTTTAGTTTTGAAAAGGTTGTATGTGTTGTTTTAAAGTGTTTGTTGTTTTGTCGAATATTTGATAATGGAGTTTTTTTTTAATGTGGAGGCTAATTTGTGTGTGTTTTTGTTGTTTTAGATGAAGGATATGTATTTGTGGTTTTCTGTGTGGTTATTCTGTGTGGCCGATTAATGGTGTTTATGTTTAATTTTCCTGAGTATGTTGTCTATGAGTGTGTGTTGGTAAAAGAAACGTATAAAGCTTCGTATAAATAAAGAGTATAAAGATGGAACGAATGTTTTGAAGCGTGTCGGCAAGTAAGCAATTACGTATTCATTTAGTTAAGTATTTTTAAAATTAGTTTGCTAAAAATTTGTAATCATGTTCACTTTATTTTAAAATATAAGTTCTAGTTTTCTTTAGTTAAATAATATTTGTTTTTACTAATAATGTGTAATTTTGGTTAGATGTTAAAAAATTACATAATTAAAATATATGATATTTGAGTAACGCCAAACAATAGTTCTTAAACTATAATAGTTTGTTAATAATAACGTCTAACTGTCCTAAGAGTTCTTCGCTATTACACATAGAGCATTGAAGATGGAGGAATTCCGAAACGGGTCAACTGCTGACGAGATAAAATTGATTACACTCAATATATTTACATACATTCAACCAATAACGTATAATTTAATTTTCCCAATCTCTTGGTCGTTTGTACACAAAAACGTGCTCATATTGTTTAAACGTTCTTTAGTATTGTTTACATTATAAATAATTTTATATTAGTTGTAGTTTTAAAATTTTCTACTATACGTAGCAGTGAATGAATGGCTTCTCCGTTGTAACTAAAGTAAACATAGACTGTTGATAATATTATAGCCGCAATACGTGTATTACAGAGCAAGCGGAAAATGCAACCGCTTTCGTAGCACAACTAGCTTCCATGTAAATCCTCCATAATTGGCGCTTTAGTAATCAAAAATCTTTAAACAGTTTAAATACGGGCAACGTTTTTTGACGTAGGAACTTCTATATCGACGCCTACAAAAACTTATTAAATAGCCAAATAAATCCAATTTCGCGACAGTGTAATTTCCCTCAGGTTACGCTATGAGACACATCAACGTGAATTAAATGCTAACATATGATTTCATATATCAGCTGATTTTTTTGTTATAAATTATGTTGTAGAACAGCTGTTTCAACATATATGTTATGTTGCATTATCTGTTGAAAATTTTAGTGCCACTTTTCTGAAGTAAAAAATCAGTTTTTTCTTGCTTATTATTTTTTTTATTTTATCCTGTTTAAGAATATATATACTTTTATATACATATGAGATATAGAAATACCCTAAACGTAACAAAAATAATGCAGCGGCTGAGTTTCTAGCTACATTAGAGACAATTTTGATATTAATTATTTACACTCATTTCTCTTTCTTTCTCATGAAATTTATTTGTTTTTATGTTGGTAACACACAGCTGACTTTCAAGTACACCGCTTCGAAGAACACATTACCCAAAGAAAACAAACAAACCCAAAATCCAGCTACGGAAAATACCTAAAAACACGCGGACATACATACTAATTTAAATGTTCTACACACATTAAAACAAAGTAAAAAACTAACAACTTTAGAAAAATATGAAATATACAAACACTACACAACAGATAAAGGAAACATATTAAATGATCTCACACATTTTGAAACCAACAGCATTTTCTATTATAAGACAAACAACCAAAACAACTCACCTAATTCCACAGTCATAAATCCATCCCATTAGAGCCTTTTCACCTCACATATGCCGCCAGTAGACAGTACCTTCGTAAAAGGAACGTATAATTTCAAACGCGTCAGCAAGTAAGCAATTACGTATTCACTTAGTTAAGTATTTTTAAAATTAGTTTAATCAGTGAACTCAAGATGATTACATCAAGCAACTTCAATTTTTAGCATGTTCAACAATTTTAGGACAGAAACAGATAATATTTTTTTTTTGTAAATTCCTACTTAAATCAACAAAGAAAATTCTATTTTGGTTTCTTTTTATTTTATAATGACAATATATATATATATATATATATATATATATATATATATATATCTTTGTATATAAAAATGAATTCTATTTCTCTTGGTCCCGCCAGCACGCCTGAACGGCTGGTCCAATTTCGATAATTCTTTTTTTGTTGTGTTTGTTATTTTAAGTGGAAGGATCTTATGAAAAAAACATTTTTTAAATTGTTGCTATATATATAAAAATGAATTCTATTTCTCTTGGTCCCGCTAGCACGCCTGAACGGCTGGACCGATTTCGATAATTATTTGTTGTGTGTGTTTGTTATTCTAAGGAGAAGGTTTTTATGAAAAAAAATTAAGAAAATTGCTTGGAAAATAAGAAAATTTAATATTACTTAACCACAATATCAAATTATTTCTAATCGAACAAAAGAAAAAGTTGATAATAGTTAGGTTAAACTTTTTTAATGTAACTTTATAACGTTAAACATATAATTGATAGCAAATATGATACAAAAAAATTGTTTAAAACAGAATCTTCGGTCGTTAGTTTATTGGTAAAATACTGGTAAAATAAATAATTTATTTTTATGATTAATTAAAAAAGATGTAAGAAAACTAATATCCTTAGTATAAATCACGAATAGTTCAGAGATATAACGCATAATATTTTCTTTAAATTTACAGTTGAATTTTCGCAGTTGAAGTTTCGTAGTTGAATTTTCACATACATGACAGCAATTAGACGTACAAACTTACGTCGCAGAACTCGCAATGCTGCGGGTCAACGATATACAAGAGCAAGGCAAACTGACGAGCAACGCGAAGCGCGGAGTGAAGTTGAACGGAATCGATGGAATCGAAATCAACAACATAGAAATGTCGTGTTTAAACCCCTATCGTGCTGCATTCAATTATAACAAGGACATCGATTACAGTTCACAGCAAATCGTTGCTATTGGATCAATGAACGTTGTGCGTCAATATTGCAGGGCATTTAAGTTTAAAAATGAACCTCATGGATTGTGTTGCGCGAGCGGTAAAATCAAATTGGCACCATTGGTACCACTTCCAGATCCACTACTTTCATTGGTTGCAGGAAATGGACCAGATTCAAAACATTTTTTTGACTCATATCCAGCAATACAATAATTGTTTTCAAATGACGTCATTTGGTGCAAACAAATTATTCAAGACAATTTTATGCCAACTTTCAAGATTCAGGGTCAAATATATCATCTAACAGGTTCATTATTGCCAACGCCGAATAGTGACTACAAATGTTTGCAAATTTATTTTATGGGCGATTCAGCAAGTCCAGTCAATAAGCGTTGTACACTCAACAATTCGGTGAAAAGACAAATTGTGGAACAACTCCAAACGTTTTTTCATCGACATAACGAATTGGTTGCATTATTCACGACCGCTTTGGACCGCATGCCGTCTGATAATAACAAAATTGTTATCAAAGCTGATAAGACGCCTGTAGGACAACACTCGACACGTTTTAATGCGCCAACAATTGACGAAGTTGCTATTGTCGTTGGGTGAAAATGTAGAAAATCGAGATATTGTTTTACATCGGCGTAGCAATAAATTGCAGCGTGTGTCCGAAACACATCGATCATATGATGCGTTACAATATCCTATCTTATTTTGGCAAGGTGAAGATGGATATCAATTTTCAATAAATATGATAAATCCAGTTACAGGTTACGAGACTAACAAAAAAGTTAGTTCAATGAATTATTTGAGGTTAATGATGGTTTGAGAAAATGAGGACAATCATAAAATGTCGGCGTCTATTCCACCAATACGCTGTGGATATGTACGTGAAAGTTGAAACCGAGAGATTGACATTTATCAGGTTGAACCAGGCAAAACTTCGTTCTGAAGAATATATTCATCTAAGGGATGCCATAAATGCTGATGGAAATGCACAGAATGTAGGTAGAACAACTATTCTCCCAGCAACATACGTCGTAAGTCCGCGACATATTCATGAATACGTTCAGGATGCTATGACGTATGTACGTCATTATGGCACACCAGATTTGTTTATAACGTTCACATGCAATCCACAGTGGACAGAAATTAGACAAGAATTATTTATTGGCCAATCGCACATTGATCGCCACGACATTATTGAAAGGGTGTTCAAAAGAAAGTTAAAATCACTCATGAACTTCATTGTTAAGCATCGTGTATTCGGCGAGACGCGCTGTTGGATGTATTCAGTCGAGTGGCAAAAACGAGGATTGTTACAAAAAAAATGATTCATGGTCCCTGTGGAATAATCAAAAATCTCCGTGTATGGTTGATGGAAAATGTTCAAAACGATTTTCAAGACAATTAGTAGTAGAAACTATTACTGGAAATGATGGTTATCCACTTTATCGCCGGCGATCTACTGATGACAACGGAAGGTCAACAATAGTCAAAGTGAATCCGCTGGAATATGAAGTTGATAATCGTTGGGTTGTTCCGTTTTCTCCATTACTCTCCAACACATTTAAAGCTCCCATAAATGTTGAATAAGGTTGCAATTTCCAGTGCGGCTAGTATTTGCAATGTTGATAAATAAATCTCAAGGGCAGTCGTTAAGCGTTTGTGGCATCAATCTTGAAAATCCATGTTTTTCACATGGACAGTTATATGTCGCTTGTTTCCGTGTCGGAATACAAAAAAAAACTATTTGTATATGCGCAAGAAAAAAAGACTATGAATGTTGTATATCATAAAGCATTAGAATAATAAACACTTTTTTTGAAAAATATTTTTTTTATTAACTATAGCAATTCGAAACCAATATCATTAAGACAGGACAACGTCTGTCGGGAACGCTAGATATATAAGCAAATAGCGACAAGAAGAGTTACAAAAATACTGACAAAGTAGTTAACCATTCTTCTATTTCAAGTGTAGTCATAAAAGGTGATGTGGGAACCTATTAACATATAAATCTATTACACACACATACATACACAGACATACACAAACATAAGTCAGAACTACTATTTAAAGTTGTAAAATAGAAAGCGAATTTCTTTGAAATTTTCCAATTTATAAATGGTATTGGACTATAATTTTTGTTTGTTACTATTTATATGCTTTATTGTTTTCGTTGCCTGCATTGTCTTGTAGTTTCGTTTCTTTTCACTTTCCTTTTGCATTGTCTGTTTTTGAAGAAAGGTTCGACACCTTTAATCCAGTTTGTTTGTTTATTTTATACATTTTATTCATTTTTAATCCTAGAGTATTATATATGATATTGGGTGGTAACCATGGGAACAATTTAGGGTTGTACAATATAGGTTTCAACGACAACCAGAATGTAACGATAACTACGGTTTCACCCGCTCTGGCAGAACTGCCGCAGTAGAACCTTCCGACAGGTGATATTTTAGTGTATATGTACAAATATAGTACTTACATTATCTTACATTTGTAATAAATTGTATGAGGGTGTTCCATTTCTGCTTACTTACACACTCGCTATTTCGAACGTTTCTACAAATCCATTCTAGTTTTGTTTGAAAGAGATAATGATTCTTTTGTTAATCTTTTTTATCTTGCTTTCCTTTCAGGGCAGAGAACACATGTCGCTATCAGACTGATTAAATAGCAAAACAAAGAACGTTTAAGATAAATTTGATCCAGTGCTGTGGGATCATGGTGGGGGTAAGAAAAGATACGGACTCCAATATGTGTGGATCGTGCGAGGTAATGGATCTAATTAGTTTTGCTGTATGTGATTATTCCTACAAAGTGATTGATTATTTCTTAAAATAAAATACAAAAATATCAGAAAACTAATGAACTAAATGCCATCTTTAATCTACTTACTATTGCATGATTGTATATAGCCTACTAAGAGCCCTATACTAACAGTTACCTCAATGCTTGATTGCTATATTCCATTTCGCAGAAGACAATTGTAACTAAGTATTCATCTATTCGTTCGTCTACGATACAATTTTTACTATTTATCACCAATTACTCGTTTATTTTATACTACTTTAACTATCGTTTACTCTATATTACTATCACCTATCTTATTTGAGATTATTTTAAGTAACGGTCATATTAGCTACTCGAAACTAACTTTCTAACCTATTATCTTATATTTATATCCCAGTTCATACTATCTTGAACACGTATCACATATTATATGTTACATTATTGTAATTAACGGCCTCACCTCCTACTCGAACATTCCTTTTTACCTGATTAGCTATATATATATATATATATATATATATATATATATATATATATATATATATTATGTATCAATTTATGTGTAAATAAAATTAGAAATATAAAAATAAATAGAATAAACAAAAAACCTAAAAATGTGAAGCTAGAAAAACAAATAAAAGATGTACCTGAAATTAAATATCATAATCTCCACATTAATGTAGTTAATCTATCAAATGATGGATTTACTAATAATGAAATAAAACTACTAAAAAACAATAAAACCAATATAAAAACAGACATAAATAATAATATTAATAATATTTTAATAGATACAGAGCTAGCTGTTAGTAAACTAAATAAAAGCTTACAAGAAAATACCGGAATCAAAGCAGCTTATGAAGTTAAAAAATTGATTAATAATAATACAGGTAATAAAACACATAAGAAAAATGGTTTAGAAATTAAAGATTTAAACAAAAATTATAAAATAATAATCTTATTACAGTAAAGGCAGATAAAAGTAATGCTATTGTCATTATTGATAAAAATGAGCACATAACAAAAACAGAAACATATACAAATGATAATCAATTTTGTCAAATATATAAAGATCCTACGAATAAATTTTAAAATAAAAATAAAAAATGTTGTAAAATGTTCATATAAATTATGCAATAAAAACAATAACTACATAAATGATAATCCGAAAATTCCAATATTGAATGGACTTGTTGAATTACACAAAATAGATAAACCAATAAGACTGTTAATATATTTTATAAATGCTCATCTTATAAAATATCAAAAACTATTGTAAATATTCTTAAAGACAAAATAGAATTAAATTATAATCATCTAAATTAGAACACGAGAAAGATAAAAAATTAACATTAGAAATTTTAAATACACCCAAAATAATATCAAAATATCAAAAATAATAAATCAAAATTATTTTTCATACAATGACAAAATTTATAAACAAGAAGATGGTCTTGCTATAGGCTCGCCAATATCAAATATATTATCTGAAATATTTTTATAACAATTAGATAATAAAATTAATGAAACTATAAAAATATATGATAAAAATGGTTATTGGGTTCGATATGTAGATGATGGAATTTATATATCAAACAATAATAATATAAATTTAACAAATATTTTGAATAAAATAAATAAAATTAACAATAAAATCAAATTTACTTATGGAATTGAAACAAATAAAAAAAATAAATTATCTAGATTTAACAATAATAAAAAAATGAAAACTTTGAATATATGATATACCGTATTTTTTTTTTTTTTTTACTTGGGAGCGGGTTTGAATTGCCCGAAGCACTGCTACCTTAATGTATATTGTACTTACCTCCCTGATCTAGTCAAATAACCCCTTCCCTCTTACCAGGTTTAGGAGTTTCCTGACTAGAGTTTTACCTTCAGCATCCACCAAAGCCGTTCCATCACCAAACAGCTTGAAGCGCCTCTCAGCAAGTAATTCACATCTGTAAATAATGTGTGTGGCAGTCTCCAGTTCCTGCCCGCACAATCTGCACACTGGTTCATCCTTGTAGATACCCATTTTATGCAAATGTTTCCTTAGTCCACAGTGTCCCGTGAGTAGACCTGTTTCTATCCTTAATTCCTGCCTAGACAGATAGATGAGACTCTTCTGCAGCCCCAAGGAAGGTTTCCTAAGGGTTAGCTTACTGTGTCTCATCCCTTCGGCCCTGATCCAGTGCTCACAGTGTCTTTCAGCCATCCACCTTCGCACTGTCATCCTGACCTTGGATTTGGAAATACCTACCGCAGGCTCCGGTCCAATCAGGGGAGTCGAAGACCCCTCCCTGGCCAGCGCATCTGCGGCTTCATTTCCAAGTATTCCCCTATACCCTGGCACCCAACCTATCTTGACTTGATTGTGCCTTGCCAGAGCTTGTAGGTTAATTAGGCACTCCCTGACTATGGCCGAGGTGACCACGTCTCCGTTTAGTGCCTTAATTGCTGCCTGACTGTCGGAGAAAATAGCAATCCGGGCCCCATGTGTTTCCCTTCTCGCTATCTCTCCCAGACAGGCATTTATAGCATATAATTCGGCCTGAAAGACAGAGGTATGCCTCCCCAAGGAAAAAACTAGTTCTACCCTTGGGTTTTTACAATACACCCCCGCTCCAGTGCCGAAGTCTATCTTGGAGCCATCTGTGTACCAGATCTGAGCTCCCGATGTTAATGTCCCTGACCATTCCATCACAGTTTGGTGGACCTGGTCAGGTGCAAACAATCGAGTAATGTGGTCGCTGCCCATTTCCAAGACGGGTTCTTTGACCACGCACTCGATACTCATATGTCCCGAGACAACTGGGAAGTTAGCCCAGTTGCTCGAGTTACGCAATCTCCATACCGCTAGCCTCGCCTCTCCCCTAAGGACAAGCTCAAGGGGAGGGAGGTTAAGCATTACTTCCATTTCTGCACCTGATGTAGTTGACATCGCTCCCAGTGTGCACAGACAGGCCAATCTCTGGATAGAGCTCAGTTTAGCTCTTGTCTGTGCCTGGTTGGCCTTTGTCCACCACACCAGAGCTCCATAGGTAATCATAGGTCTTATCACCCTCAGATACATCCAGTGCATCATTGATGGGTTCAGTCCCCATTTCTTACCCACCATTCTTCTCACGGTCATCAGTGCCCTTTTGGCCCTGTTAACTGTCCTCTCAAGATGTGGGTTCCAGGTGAGTTTCCTGTCCAGAGTAACTCCCAGGTACTTCACCTCCCCCACAAACTCAAGGTATTCACCAAACAAGCGGGGCATCCTGGTCGTCAGATCTGTTCGCTGTCTGGTGAAGTTAATGAGAGCAGTCTTTTTTGGATTTACCCTAAGGTTCTCCTTTTTACACCACTCTTCAATCAGTCGTAGAGGATTTCTGATTACCTCAAGGACTGTATCAGGGAATCTGCTCAGGATCAGGACAACTATGTCGTCCGCATATCCTAGACAGAAGTACCCCTGTTCATTCAGGAGTTCAATAAGGTTGTCAACCACTAGGCACCACAACAGAGGAGAGAGAACCCGCCCTGTGCACAGCCCAGACTTGTCTCCGCCCTTCTGACCTCCCCTGCCACCTCTACAGAAATGCTTCTGTTTGTTAACATGGAACTTATCCAACCACAAGTGGTCGCATCCACTCCATGACGTCTTGCACCACTTACCATCGTCTCCACTGAGGGGTTATTGAAAGCCCCTTCAATGTCGAGGAAAGCACCTATGGCACAACCTTTCTTAGCGATCATTTGCTCAATCCTACCAACCACTTGATGGAGAGCTCCCTCGCAGGATTTCCCCGGTTGGTAAGCATACTGGTTCCAATGCAGTGGTTTGATAGCCAAAGCACCCCCCCCCCCCCTAATATGCCTATTAACCAGTTTTTCAAGTCCCTTGAGAACAAAGGACATGAGTGTGATAGGTCTGTATCCTTTCCCTTCCGATTGGTTACCGGTGGGCTTAGGTATAAAGACCACCTTACTAGATTTCCAGGCTGCCGGCACATGCCCTAGAGCAATGCTTAGCCTGTATAATTTAGTAAGTACCAGCACCAGCATATCCATTCCCTGCTGCAGCAGCACAGGATAGATCCCATCTGGACCTGGAGATTCGTAGGGTTTAAAAGGGCCAACAGCCCATCTTACCCTTTGTGGAGCTACTATCCTCCTTGCCACTTCCCAGTCCTCCCTCTTACCACGTCTTGTGGAGAGTTTGGTAACTGGTTCAGTGTCTGCTCCCCCAAGTTTCCTCAGGGTACTGGAAGGGAAATGTGTTCTGATTAATTCTTCCACAGTTACCCCTGCCATTTTTGTTATATTTCCCAGTGGGGTTCTTAGCTTCCCCACCGGGTTAACTGGGTCCTTAGAGAGCACTTTATACAGTCGTGCCCCTTCCCGAGTTTTGTCAATCTCATGACAAAACTCCTTCCATGACTTCCTGCGCGCTTCTCTAATTGCCCTGTTGTATTCGGTTAGTGTTTTCCTATACAGGTCCCACACCCTGTTCTTTTTTGCTCTATTAAAGAGTCTCCTGGTGGTCTTCCGAAGTTTGGCTAGCTTCTTGTTCCACCATGACGGATCCCCTACTTTCCTCCCCTCACTGAGAGGGCAGTTATCAGTAAAGGATTCTATTATAGCCTCGCCAACCAATGTGGCAGAGTCTTCTAGCTCTCTCCTCCCACCATACTCCAATCCAGCCTCCTCAATCCGAACACCCAGGTCCCTCCTGTAAGAGTCCCAGTCTGTTCTTCTTGGATCCCTGGTTGGGCGAAGCATGGCTGGATTTAGAGAGATATCATACCTAATATGTCTGTGATCAGAAGAAGATGGTTCATCCGACACATACCAATTTAGTACATACCTAGCCATCTGGTTCGATGCCACCGTAATGTCCAGGACCTCCTGTCTGGCCCTAGTGACAAACGTCGGCTCTTCCCCCTGATTTAAGACTAGTAAATTCTTAGAGCTAAGATAAGCTAAAAGTTCCTCACCTCTAGTGTTGGTACCTGTACTTCCCCACGATGTGTGATGGGCATCCCCACCAGCAGCTCCTCATCCACAGCCCCGCAGTGCTCGACCAGGCTCCTCAGCTCTTGTGATGGTAGAGCCCCCGCGCAGTCAAAGGGAAGATATGCCGTGGCCAGGTTCAGCCTCTTCATCCTCCCCTCCGCCCGCAGCTCCACCGTCACTGCTAACAAATCCCTGCAGCAGAAGTTCGTTAGTACAAAAGCACACAACCCCCTCCTAACCAGGATACACGTCCTGGGAACACCGGAGTCCTTATCATACAACAACGTACCTCCAGATGTCGCCAGCCCGCATATTCTTCCTCCAGAAATCCATGGTTCCTGGATGAGCACCAAGTCCACCTCTCCCCTGTCCAGCATCCTACACACGACAGCACTGGCCGCCCTGCTATGCTGTAGGTTCACTTGGAGGATCTTGATCATTTTCCTGCTTACTCTGCAGTTGCCTGGGTTCGCAGAGCAGCCCCAGGACTAGAGAGCACCTTGAACGTGGCCTGTCTCAGCCCCACGTTCACCCTCAGGTTGTTGTTCCGCAGTGCCCTGAGGGAGCCCTCTCCTATATACAAGATCAGGGTAAGACCTGCATCCTCCCTTTTCCTAGCAATCCCCTTCCAAGTATCCTGAACAACCCCAGGGTTCTGGGTTTTGACCACCTTCAGGATCTCTTCCGCCTCCTTGTCATTGTAGGGTTTGGGCACCCACATTGACACCTTTGCAATGCAAAAGATCTCCTTGGGTGGCCCTGCCCTCAACTTTACCCCCTCGCTCAGGGTGAAGCTTGGCAGGACCCGAAGGACCCACTCCAGGCTCTCCCGTGAGGAGCATACGACATTTAGAGCTCCCCTCTCTAAGTATGCTGTCCTAAATCCTCTATCCCCACTCTCCGCCTCAGCGGACAGCAGTTCCGAGAAGAACAGCTCCTCCAGCTCCAACGCCATCTCTTCCGAGAGTTGTCTCTCAGGGTAACTAACTGGGACAATTGCTAGCTTTTGCCTGAGGGTATCGCCGTATGTGCCCGAAGACACTCCAGCACCCCCCTTGTCCCAGTTTTACTTTCTTCATTCCTCCCTCCACTGGAGAGTGATTGGACGTCTCACTCCTAGGCCTTTTTGACGTGCTGAGGTTTGGTGCTCTCGGTTGATTTCTTCCCTGTTGCACCTCCCTCCTCACAACATCCAAGCCCTGGACTTTGACAGACTCAGCTCGGTTTTGGCCTCCCCTCCGTTTTTTCAGGGTTGTTGGCCCTCCCGCTGCTCTCGCCTGTTCTTTTCGGAGCCGCCTTTTGGCCGCTCCACTCATTCGCTTTCTCCGTAAAGAGAGCGTACTCAACTCTGCAGCCACTTCACCGGTTTCTGCAGTCGGCAGCTTGACAGCCCCCCCCCGCACCCCCAGTGATGGTTGCCGTTGGCATCTCTGCTACAGACCCACGGTTTGCCAACTCATTGGCTCCCGCCGTCTGTGCAGTCTCAAAATTATTATTTGTATTTTTCTGGTCCATAAACGTCCCACGAGTATGGGGGAAATAAAGGTCGACCAGAGCAGAGTCCCCATTGCCCTGGCAAGACAACATACAATGAGGTTTTGTCTGGTTCCTCAAGGGGATCGTGTGGGACTGCATTTTATACCCTGCAGCCATTCATCCTTCGGCACGATGCCTTCCACCTTGGATTGGGTATTCGGTCACTGACCTTGAAGCACACCCCAAGTTCAGGACATTATTAACTGCTCAGCGAACAGCCTGCTTTACTCTCTTTTTTACAACTGTGTCGTTAGGGTAGTTTCCCGCCCATACTTCACTGTCGCATTGCCCTTGGTTCACCCGGGAGGTGAGAGTAGCATTGTGAGGACTTAATTCCCAACTACCCCAGTCTCCCCGGTCAGAGCACTCGGTTATTTCTACCACGCCCAACCGGTTGACTGACGAGGAGGGATAATTCCTCACCTTTGAACCATAGCCTTGGTCCAGGCCTGCATATTCAGAAACCTTCCGGAATCCTTATTCACAGGTAACCTACATTTCTGTAGGCCGTCCCACTATCCGCCACCTGTGGACCCGCCCGGTTGCTCAGGCCAGCTTGTCGGGTGATATACCGTAAGCCAACTTTAACAAACCAAATTATACCAAATAATTCTAATCATCCATATAACCAAATAATGGCTGCTTTATATAACTTATTATATAGAATGCATAAAATCCCCATGAATGAAGAAAATAAAATAAGATAAAAAATAAACATAATTTATCAAATTGCATTAGAAAACGGTTATAAAATGAAAACTGTTGACAAACTTAATTATAATATTTTTCATAAACAAAATAATAATTTAATTTACAAACAAACTACAATAAATTATGGATTTCATTTTTATTTATAGGCCATGAAATAAAAAATATCACCAAATTATTTAAAAATACAAATATAAAAATTACATACAAAGCTAATAACAAAATAATAAACATAATAAATAACATTAATAAAACAAATAATGTGCATGAAAATGTAGGTGTTTATAAATTAGAATGTGAAAACTGTAATAAAACATATATAGGTCACAGCAAGAAAAAATTAAAAGAAAGATATAAAGAACATTTGAATGCTTATATAAATCCAGAAATATGTAAATCAAATTTTGCAAATGATTGTATTAATAATAAGCACCAATTTCCAAATATTGAAAATATGAAACTTACCTGTATAAAAGAAATTAATAAAGGATTAAGAATGAATATATATGAAGCATTCGAAATATATAAATACAGTAAAAATAACAAATTAATAAAAGTACAAATACAAATACATTCTAAATTTGATATTATATTCAATGTCTATAATGTTACAGCAACAAAATAAACTTGGCAATTTGTATAAATTTAGTAACAATTCTATTTCTAATTGAACATATCTTTTAGGCCTATATCTTGCATTTTTGTATTTTTCATTCCTGATGATGTTGGTACTGTTTACCAACAAAAAGGTTTGAATATAAAATAATAAATATTCTTGTATTTGAATAACCTATGTTGTTTTATATACAGTATATATATATATATATTATATTCTATATAATAAATTTTATAGCATATAATATCTTACTTTATTTTAATTAACGAGCTTCTCCGGTACTTGAACCTAGCTTTCTCCCTCATTACCTATTATATTCGTCTCTATATATTTATTGCTCACCTTTCGTTACATTTTACACTTTGTCAATATACTGACTATATATATTATCAACTACTATACCCCCTGCTGTAAATCGGTGTTATTTACTGAATACTTTGCATTTGTGTAAATCTATTGCTTTCACTAGAACGTATAAACGTTCTCTAATCTAGGGATTAATTTTACTTTAAAACGTGTAGAAGATTAACAGCGACAAGACACCGTGGCGCTGTGAATGCAAAAACGGGATTATGTCGGATTATTCAAATGGGGATGCGCATCGTCGACGTCTATTATTTTAATCCGTGAGTGTACGCCGCGCATAACAAAATCATCCTTTTTATTAGACGTTTAAAACCTCACTTGTCTACGAAACCCGATAAGCCTGCCCTGATAAACACTTTATCACAGGTGTTTTGAAACTAACCGTGAATATCAAGCCCTATTCGTTGCCTTCAATGCATTTTTATTCAATTCCTTCTATTAGCTCACACTCTTTTTATATATATCTTGTTCCAATTTTCAACTTGAACAAAATACTTTTAATTCATCCACTTTAATTCAAATATATTTTTTTACTTATAGTGGATGTCCCTTGGTGTTAATACAGTTTTTTAAAATAATAATGTATTGATTATATTTAATTAATTAAATTTATTTTTTTATGGGAGAAAAACCTTTTACAAAAGGGGCAGGATATGCAATATAGCTATTTCGTCCCATTTGGCTTAAAATAAGTGATAACATATCATTTAATAAAACAAATGATTTTATATTATTGGATATGTATAAAAGTTGTTTTACGCATAGGTTATGTTACTTTATTTGTAATAATTTTAAATATTAAAAAAAAGTAACTAAAATAAAATTTTTGTTTGTTGACGTAAGTAAAAATTGACTTTAATTTTGTTGTCTATATTAATTATTTGTAATTATTTTGTCTTCTTATATTGTACGAGTAGAAATTTAATTTAAAAAATAAGATATCTGTTTTTAAAAATAATATTTTAGGCAATTGGATCATTTGCATTTATGTAATCCTGCTCCTGACAGTGGATATTGTACCATCAATTACGCCTTTAAAGAAGACAGTTTCATCCTTCCTTTTTCTAAGAGTTACCTTCTCTTCTATCACAGATTTCCATGATCGCCGACTTTATAGCTCCAATTTCCTACTTTCCTCATTTCTAACTTCTTATCTTGAAACCTCGTTGACACTGACCCTTTTATTCCTAGCCCTTAACGCTTTTGCCTTTAACCCTTAAGATATTTGTACGTATTCGTAAACATTTTTTCTCCTTGATCCTAAATGTTTTATCCTTGGTCGTATATATTTTTAGTCCTTGATGTTCTTATCCTTGGTCCTAGAAGCTCTTATTCTTTGGTTCCTAAATGACTCTCCTCGTTCTTAAACCTTTATACACTTGATCCTAAAAATTTCAAACTGTGTTCCTAAGAAGGTTTTGGTCCTTGGACCTATCCTTGGTCCTAGAAGCTCTTATTCTTTGGTTCCTAAATGACTATTCTCGTTCTTAAACCTTTATACACTTGATCCTAAAAATTTCAAACTGTGTTCCTAAGAAGGTTTTGGTCCTTGAACCTATCCTTGGTCCTAGAAGCTCTTATTCTTTGGTTCCTAAATGACTCTCCTCGTTCTTAAACCTTTATACACTTGATCCTAAAAATTTCAAACTGTGTTCCTAAGAAGGTTTTGGTCCTTGGACCTATCCTTGGTCCTAGAAGCTCTTATTCTTTGGTTCCTAAATGACTATTCTCGTTCTTAAACCTTTATACACTTGATCCTAAAAATTTCAAACTGTGTTCCTAAGAAGGTTTTGGTCCTTGAACCTATCCTTGGTCCTAGAAGCTCTTATTCTTTGGTTCCTAAATGACTCTCCTCGTTCTTAAACCTTTATACACTTGATCCTAAAAATTTCAAACTGTGTTCCTAAGAAGGTTTTGGTCCTTGGACCTATCCTTGGTCCTAGAAGCTCTTATTCTTTGGTTCCTAAATGACTATTCTCGTTCTTAAACCTTTATACACTTGATCCTAAAAATTTCAAACTGTGTTCCTAAGAAGGTTTTGGTCCTTGAACCTATCCTTGGTCCTAGAAGCTCTTATTCTTTGGTTCCTAAATGACTCTCCTCGTTCTTAAACCTTTATACACTTGATCCTAAAAATTTCAAACTGTGTTCCTAAGAAGGTTTTGGTCCTTGGACCTATCCTTGGTCCTAGAAGCTCTTATTCTTTGGTTCCTAAATGACTATTCTCGTTCTTAAACCTTTATACACTTGATCCTAAAAATTTCAAACTGTGTTCCTAAGAAGATTTTGGTCCTTGGCCTTATCCTTGGTCCTAGAAGCTCTTATTCTTTGGTTCCTAAATGACTATTCTCGTTCTTAAACCTTTATACACTTGATCCTAAAAATTTCAAACTGTGTTCCTAAGAAGGTTTTGGTCCTTGGCCTTATCCTTGGTCCTAGAAGCTCTTATTCTTTGGTTCCTAAATGGCTATTCTCGTTCTTAAACCTTTATACACTTGATCCTAAAAATTTCAAACTGTGTTCTAAGAAGGTTTTGGTCCTTGAACCTATCCTTGGTCCAATACGTTGCTTATTAAATTCCTTCTATTAGCTCACACTCCTTATATATATATCTTGTACAAATTTCGTTAATACAATAAAACCTCCATTGTATGACCTTAAATTGTTGCCATGGTTACCACGAAATATCATAAATAATGCTTTAGAGTTACAAATGAATGAAAATAATAAAATAAACAAACAAAAAAACTGGATAACCGTTATTGAAACTTGCTTCACAAATGGACAATGTGAAAGGAAAGCGAAAATAAACTACAATACAATTAAAGCGTCAAAAAAAAAGAAAGAGTATAAATAGTAACACATAAAATAATAGTCCAACGCATACATAGAATGGAAAATGGAAAACTGTAAGGAAATTCGCTTTCTGTTCTCAGCTTAATATTGTTATTCAGACATATATATATATATATATATATATATATATATATATATATATATATATATATATATATGTGTGTGTGTGTGTGTGTGTGTGTGTGTGTGTGTGTGTGTGTGTGTGTGTGTGTGTGTGTGTGTGTGTGTGTGTGTAATAACTGCAATTACATAATAAAAAAACTAAAACAAAATTTTCTTTGTTAATTTAAGTAGGAGTTGAATTGAAACTTTTTAACATTACTTGTTTAATGTGTCTCTAAGCAGTTTAATGTATTTCAAATTTTTATTTTTGAAACAATTTCGTAGTCCTAATTACGACAGATGGTAACTAGCTGGATCAATTTACCATAGATTGTAAATAATAATTGTTATAGTATAATTATCCCTATATTGTTGTATTTGGTTTATTGCCGTGCGTATTGTTGTTGCTGTTATTCTATAAAATAATTTATGCAAACGCAGGCAGATTTTATATTGAAAAATAAAAATGTCAGCTCTGGGGGGAAGTTATTTTTCGTTTATAAAGTAGTAAAGTGCTCGTCTCGTCAGCCAAGCGCTACGAAACCAAAGCGACGCGATGGATAGGACAAAATAAATAAAACTCGACGGAATATTTGGCGTGCTTAGAGCAGATTCGATTAAAATGAAAAACAGCTTTATTTGATCACCGTCGCAAACAGCTTGAATCAAGTGTTTGCATAAAACCGATCCCGTTTGATTATCGATAAGTAAATCTCTCCCTTTAACACATGTCCACTCATGGACTTTCTATAAATATAGCCTTATCGTATAAGCGAACTGATACTTATCTCATGGTACATTAATTTATTTAACATATTTATATTATATAAATGCGTGTAGTTATTCTAAATAGAATAGTGCAATTTTTCTATATAAATGTGTGTAATTATTATATTTAAAAGTGTCTAATTGTTCCATTTAAAATGTGATATATTTCTACATAAAAGAGAGACATTATTATTTATAAAAGTTTTCAATGATTCCATTAATAAAGTTACACGGCTTGATAAGTTTGCGTGAAACCTTCTATAACCAAAGTGATTAATAATTACAGGAAGCGGCAAGTCGATACACGAGTATAAAGGATTTGTTTAACGTGGGAATGTACAACAAATTAAAAAATGTCAAAGGTTATGAATAATATTGGAAATAAGAGACTGAATTTAGAAATAGTTTTTTAGTCTAAATTGGATTATAATTTATTGAACTGTTGTAAAAAAAGTAAAATAATTTGTCAAAACCATATTCATTCACACTCATAGCGGATAAATATTTTAGCAAATATATCTGTCTGAAAATATAGATATTAATACAGAAGTAATGAAACCCATATGAAAATATTGAAGTGATAAATGTCCTACAAAATGATAGCTTTTTAAGTGCATTAGCATCTATTTGTAGCCCTACAGTTTCTTTATGTACGCCTTAAGATTAGACTTCCTGTAGTATTTAAAAACACCCCACCGTCTCACCACTGCACGAGTATTACTTTAGCCTGCCAACGAAACAAAGTTTCTGTCTACATAACAGAGTAATTTGATGTCAGCATCAAGTAAGCACTGTGTGACGTCATGGCGCAGCCTTTTCGCGAGCAGTTAATATCATGCATGTTGCTTCTACCTTGAGTATATAGGGGAGATTTTGTTAGTCGTTTTAAGCAACATTATCTTGTCGCAGGATTGCCAACGTTAGTTGAATAATTATCAATCTGAGTTGAATAATAAATAAGTAAAGAATACCAACTTCTTTTTTATCATACGTTTAGACCTAATCATGTAGTATTTAAATATCTCTCTCTCTTTTATTGTTTGTTTCTCTGTCTCTCTCTTCTCTCTCATACACACACACACACACACACACACACACACACACACACACACACACACACACACACACACACACACACACACACACACACACACACACACACACACACACACACACACACACAAACACACACACTTAGGTTCGTAATATATGTTAAATATACCTGAATAATCTACAACTCCTATAATGTGGTACTTGCCTAACATTTGTAAACTGTTTCATTGTTAACAACACAACAATTATCTGGAAAACCCCTATTCCTGTGGCACTTCCATACGAATAAATGCATTCTCTTTTGCATCATTCAGCATTCACAATTTTATAAAACTAAGTCCTGGGGATACCCACTCATTTAAAGCTCTGATCGCGTTTCTAAAGCGACTGAAAGGTCACTAAGAGTACGGCAATGCGGGAAACAAAATGTAAACAAGATTATCTTGGTGAAGCAAAGGGCCTAGTTAGTCGGTAAACAACGTTGGCACCGTGAAACCAAGAGATTATCTTGGTGAAGCAAAGGGCCTAGTTAGGGGGTAAACAACGTTGGCACCGTGAAACCAAGAGATTATCTTGGTGAAGCAAAGGGCCTAGTTAGGGGGTAAACAACGTTGGCACCGTGAAACCAAGAGATTATCTTGGTGAAGCAAAGAGCCTAGTTAGGGGGTAAACAACGTTGGCACCGTGAAACCAAGAGTATTCACGAAATTGTGAGTAGGCAGAGTGAAACCATTTATTGATGATAAGAAATAGTGGTAGCGGTCGTAAATATCAAAGGAAATGCAGAGTTAAACAGGTAGTGAAAAGAGAAGTCAATGAGCGATAGAAATATCATTATTAAAACATCAGACCTTGTAAAGAAAAATAAATACTAATTAAACAAAATAAGCAACCTAAATGGCAGTAGAAGCTGTAAACAAGTGAGAACTAAGCTATTCTGTTTACACGTAAATTTTGTAGGAACGAAAATCATACAAGAAACGTTGGGCTACAACTGACAAAGCTTCATCACTAAGAATAAATGGGGATGTACAAACGTTAAACAGGTATGAATCCCAAAGAGACGTACTAAAAAAAGATTACTACACATAAATAAATATATTTATTTCTACTTAGAAGAAGTAATACAGTTACAATTTAGTTTGCAGAGATGTCACTGGTATGTAGAGGCGCAATAGTGCCAAGCAAATGAAAAGGCATTGCAAAATAACCGAAAAAATATCTTCACGAAGTTATACATTAAAGCTACTCAAAACAAACATTGTTCCGGCTAGTAATACTATATTATTATTTTGTGTCATCATACAATTATGTATATATGCTTACGTGTGTGTGTATTTGTGTGTGTGTGTGTGTGTGTGTGTGTGTGTGTGTGTGTGTGTATGTGTGTGTGTGTGTGTGTGTGTGTGTGTGTGTGTGTGTGTGTGTGTGTGTGTGTGTGTGTGTGTGTGTGTGTGTGTGTGTGTGTGTGTGTGTGTGTGTGTGTGTGTGTGTGTGTGTGTGTGTGTGTGTGTGTGTGTGTGTGTGTGTGTGTGTGTGTGTGTGCGAGAGAGAGAGAGAGAGAGAGAGAGAGAGAGAGAGAGAGGGAGGGAGGGAGGTAGGTAGAGAGTAAATTCAATTCGATACACAGAAAAAATTACAAAGTAAATTAGATAGAGTTTTCATGAGAGTTCTAAATAAACAATAACAGAAACTTCACACTGACATAGTTTAAGATACGCATCGTGGAGCTGGGATACTTCAGCCGTACGGGTTTCCAGGAAGATAATGTGGCAGGTAGGCCTACTTAGCTTCAACCCGATGTGTATCTGGTGGCTGGAAAGCGGACAAAAAATCTTTGGCGCGTCCGGCAATCGAACGTAGGACTTTTAGATTAGTAGGCAAATGTTCTATCCGCAAGATCTCCCAACAACAATGTTCATTTAGTAGTTATACGTCCAATTACGCCAACAAAAGAAACATGTTTTAAGACTTTTTATTCTTCAATACTTTGGTACAAACGTTGGTGAATTTACAATATTTAAGAATTTTTAATTTTTTAAAATCTTTATGTACAATGATTGTAATCTTTATGTACAATGATTACAATCTTTATGTGCAATATAGTGCAACCAAACTGATTTTAGTTAATCGTAAGTCTTTTTTAACATCTATAAAACAAAAATTGTTTTATTTTAAACTTAAACTTAGATCTTTAAGTTTTATTTCATTAGAACAAAGTATTTAACAGAATTCAAATATTAATTAAAATCGCAAATTTACTAAAAATAAAGTAATTATTTAGAAATATTTCCTAGCATAAAGCTTTGCATGAAAATATTTTGCCAATTATGAAGTGGAAAGCTGCTCATTTGGTATAGTCATTAGATAAATGAATCTTGTTTATATTGAGTCCTCCGGTGGTGACGGCGGACACCCTGAACTGAAGTAGCACCACCACATACATTGAAGAGATCCACAAAATCTGAAATAAAGAAGAAACTCAACAACGAATACACTGAACAATACGATTTAACTTAATGGTATGCCATAAATAGAGATAAAAGCAATAAAGCTTTAGATGGACTAGAATGTGCCCAATTATATGAGTGAATGTATAATTGACTGACACACTTGTAGTACAGTTACAAATTGTGAGGACGTATTAGGATATGCTCTTATTTGCTAATTGAAAATATAACTTCCGAACCCACTTTTCGTACTTTTCGTCTAAGTGGTAATTACTGGCCGTAAATGTTTCGGCTCCATATTGTCAAGACCTTAGCCAGAGCCCTCAAGGTTAGAAACGCCCAACTCTCTTGGACGTTGCAACTCTTGTGCAACTTTTGTGGCTGCAACTCTAAGCACTGTCTGTGTAGAACAGTTGTCTATAGACACGACGAATTTAAATAAGCTTGTTTCTGTTTTAATAGGCTTTCGGTTTTATCTACTTCCAAATATAGCTTCGAACTTCTAAAAATCTCGGAGCAATTCTTGTGGCTTGTTCATACATGTTATATCTTGTAAGCTCCTTAAAGAACATAGTTCTGTAACTAAATAATAAACAAGTAATATAAGCACTAACATTTCGAAAGTCAAACAAATGTATTAAATAATTACAGTTATATAAATAAAGTAATAGAATATACATAGGTCAAACAAAAAATAAATTAAAAGACAGATATCAAGAACACCTCAACGCATACATCAAACCTAAAACTTATAACTCAAACTTAGTACACACACCATCAAAAACAACAGAAATTCCCCACATTAAAAAACGTACACCTAATAAAAAAAGTACAATCTGGGAACAAATACAAATTTATAAACATACAAATAATATGAATTACGAACAAATACAAATAAAACAAAAAAAACGATAAATTATTCAACCTAATAGACAAAATAACCTCAAAACAAACTTAAAATACTCTTACAGTGTAGTGAATCCGAAAATAGAACATAACGGTTCACCACACCTGGTGACAACGGGAACTCCACACAGCCGCATTCTACTACAACCTCCGTTAATAGTATGCTCAATAATGGAAACAAACCAGTCTTTGAAAGTTAACTCGCATAAATACCAAGTAAGATTCTTGTTTAAGTACATATAGTGAAAGTGATAAGTGAATACAAGCAAACAGTGTTGCAAAACTACAAAAATAAATAAAGTAACATAACCTATGTTTTACCACATTACCTATAACATACAATTAGCTGTTTTATGATATTATATCTTATCACATTTGAAGTTAAATGGGACAACATAACTCTATTGCATACATTGCCCCTTTTGTGGAAAGCCTTTCTTCCATATAAAACTAAAATTATTTAATTAAATTCAATTATTAAGTAATTATTTAAAAAAAAAACTGTATTAACATGTAGTGTCCACTATAAGTAATGTATTTGACCTTGAGTGGATGAATAAAAAGTTTTTCATTAATGAATATTTGAAAACGACTTATTTACGAAGATAGTGAAATAATAGAAGGAATTGAAAAACTATGTTCTTGTTCGATAAAAGCATCTATGGTATCTATGGTCTTGATTTTGAGAGGAACTTAATAAAATGTATATTAACTTGTCCTACTCACCTGTGTAATGGTGTGTCTGTCAACATTGAAGTATCCGTCGATGTTTACCATTTGCGGGCTCGCTTGCACAGTATCCAGCAGGAGTTCCACCTTGAAAAAAGACCTTTGTACAGATGTAGCCTGTACCAGTTTATTAGTGGTATACAAATATTGCATTAGTTTAAAGCTAACATCTGTATTTGACTCCACACAGATGTTACGTTGAGGGTATGTTTAAGTAGATTTCTAGATATTCAGTATATTTGTTCAAATTATGTTATAACTTATATTTTTTAACAGAACCAAATTCTATTACACGTTAAATATGTAAAGTCACATAATGACAATTGAAAAACATAGAATTACAGAAAACATAATTACAGAAAGCAATTTCAAGTCAAATTGTGTGCATTTTGTGGATTAACGTTTAGTCTGATAATACAAACCGAAACAGAATCATCTGTGGTAAAAGCAATGTGTTACCTATTTAATAAAACTAATGTTACCGGGGGGGAATAAATAATGCATATACAGTTTAGCATAAGCAAGACGTCAGGTGGGAGAGATAAATATTACTCGTACATCAGCAGTTTTAAACGTTTAGTCTGATATTACAAACTGAAACAGAATTATCTGTGGTATAAGCAATGTGTTACTTATTTCATAAACCCAATATGTTAGCGGGGCGAATTAAATAATGCATATACAGTTTGACATAAGCAAGACGTCAGGTGGGAGAGATAAATATTACTCGTACATCAGCTGTTTTAAACGTTTAGTGTGATAATACAACCTGAAACAGAATTATCTGTGGTAGAAGCAATGTGTTACCTATTTCATAAACCCAATATGTTAGCGGGGCGGATTAAATAATGCATATACAGTTAGGCATAAGCAAGACGTCAGGTGGGAGAGATAAATATTACTCGTACATCAGCTGTTCTATTTACGCAAAATGCCAGTTGTTAGACATAAATATTTCATCAACTGTTTAATTTACCCAAAATGTCAGTTGTTAGAAATTATTATTGCATCAGGTGTTTAGACAAATTCATTCATCAACTGTTTGATTTACCCAAAATGTCCGCTGTTAGAAATAAATATTACATCAGCTGTTTGATTTACTTAAAGCGTCAGCTGTTAGACATAAATATTCCATCCGCTGTTTGATTTACCTAGAACGAAAGATGTGATAAATAAATATGAAAAATAAATATTCCAACAGCTATATACATAACACCAGCTGTGAGAAATAACAATTAAATGTTTTAATATTAATTTATAAATTATAATATTTATTGATCATTGTGAACTATTTACTATTTTTGAGAAAATTTGATGCAAGGATAACAATACTAGAGTTTTTATTTACTTTTCAAACAACAATACAATAACAAGTCAATATTATCCTAAAAAGGTGCAAAAGTGAAGGATACAAGCAAGGGTGAGACTACTAAAGTAGTTAAGCCTATTTAAGCATACACTTTCTTCATCCTTTCCCCGAGAAACATTAAAATAATAAATTAAAATAACTTTATGAATCATAGATTTAAAGAAGACAACAATCCGAACCAAATTGCCTGCATAAGACACGTCTGTAGGCGCAGCTTGTTACGCGTCCTATTTCCAAGGCGACCTGTTTGCAATAACAACCAAGTAATTTCCCAACATACCTCTTGTCGTGCTCCTTTCTCCAGTGGCAATAACTTGCAAGACAAAATGGCTCGCAACACGTCTGCGCCCAACTGAAACAAGACCAAACATAGAGACTTGATGAATACATTTGTTCTTTTATTTTAACTGCTATTTAATAAATAATTAAAATTATATATATATATATATATATATATATATATATATATATATATATATATATATCCAGTATTACAGTATTAAGTGGAAAACTAGAGAGGTAAATTAATAAATTTAATTTAATTCATAATTATGTTTGGAAAAAACATATTAACATCAAGTTGTCATCCACTATAATTGGAATAAAAATGATTAGAACTTGTGTGGCCAAATTAAAGGTATTTTACTAAGATTAAAATTTTGAAACAGATATATAAATAAATATATATAGGGAGAGTGAACTAATAGAAGGAATTGAAAAAAAATATTAAAATGGTCCAGGAATCGTGATAAAATTGTATTTGAACAGGTAACCGATTCTGAAAGAAAATTATTTAAATTTCTTTAACCTTGGGGTGTGTGATGAGTGTGTAATCTACAAACCAATGTGTTGATAGTTTGCAAAATGTAATGTCGCCATAAAAAGGCGAACGTCTACCTTTTGGCTCATCATGTAGGCTCCGTTACTGTACGCTGCCAGGAAGAAGAAGGATATGAACTGAACCTTAACAGAGGTGGTTATCGTTTCGAGGTGCAGAATTGCCGCCGTAAAACCTCCGTAACAACACACGATGAAAATCATTAGGTTGGAAATAAATACACTTAACATTGACAGCTTTATTGAATTGACCAACTCTGCACTCAAGTCGAATAGTTCCAGCCACAACCGACGGAGTGCTGCAATCTGTTGTTTCGATGGATTCTTGTGCAGTGCCTGCAAACATTCGAACAATTTAATTTTTGGTATCTTACATAGGCTTTTACAACTTTCAATCTATTATATACTGCGATACAATAAGTAATATTATATAGATAATGAAACCTATATAGGGAGTATTTGTAGAGGTAACTCTAACGACAGAGGGATTGGTTTTGTGATCTTGGAGCCTAGAGACTCTTCTACCACATTCATCATTTAGCCATCTTTTTCTGCAAACATACTGACGTCATGGGAAGTAATTACTTAACACAAGGACTTTAAAAGGTACAAAAAATGTCGCTAGTTCACGATGAGATTCATATTTCTAATCAAGCCAAAGTGAAAACACTGTTCGTTGAAATTCGTAATATACTCATATTATCTTCTGTTAGGAATGTTTGTATATATTCAAGTACATTTTCCCGCCTTTCCTTTCATTTCAAAATTTTTCTTTAATGACGCGTTTTGAAATGATTCCATTGTCAAAGCTTAAATAGTACTCTTCAAGAGTAATTAGTAAATAGAGTACTATATAAGTTTTGAAAATTGTGTCATTCCGAAACGCGTCAACAAGGAAAATATTGTAGTGCTAAGAAAGGCAGGAAATTACTCAAAAACATCCCCTCTTTGTTGGTTAAAAGCTATGAAATATCCTGTGAATACCGAGTTATGGCAAACAGTTCAAGTTATAACAACTTAGTTTTTGGGTGAAGCTTTCAAAATCCACATTAAATTTTCCACTAAGAAATCGCACTCACCTTTAATAGCAAATCAGTCACAATGCACACGGTATGGATAATGTACGTACAGCCACAGTACCAATACAGCACTTGTACAATGTTAATGTAGGAGAGGATGAAATACAGAACGACGATTTCCCACGACAGATTTGCAGTGGAAAAGTGATGATCCAAGAAGATAACTACCGCCAACACCACCCCAGAGGCGGTTAGTGTGGCCGGCACTAGGTGGGTCATGGTGTTTGGAAGCGAGCGTCGAGCGGTTTTCTTGAATTCGACCTGTCAAAGAAAATATCATTTATATATATCCAATGTTTTCATCTTTAAAATTAATTTTTATAACGACAGCTTTGTTACACTAAACAAATAATATAGTCAAACTTTTCTTTAAAGTAAATTCCTACTTAGGTCAACAAACTTTTTGTAATTTTCTTTCGTTTTTACTACATAATAACAGCAAATATAAATAAAGTAACGTAATTCAAACAACTGTTCTACCGCATAACCTACAACATGATATCCACTGTTTTGTGAAATCATGTGTTAGCCCGTTACTAGGCCAAGTGGGACGAAATAACTATATTGCATAACTTGCCACTTTTGTTAAGGGTTTTCTCCATATATCACTAAAATTATTTCATTAAATTTAATCGAAGATTTAGTATTTAAGAAACTCTATAATTTATTACAAGTTTAGGAAAATCTATTTGAACTTGAGTGGATTGATAAAAATTATTTTATTAACAATTTAAAATTTGAAAAAAATAATATATAGGCCTTTAATATATAAAAGAAGAGTTAGAACTAGTAAAAGAGTTTTAATTAAAGCTAAGCTAAGAATCGATAATAATTTCTACCTTATGTTGAATGTCGTTTTTTTTTTTTATCAGTTCCAGATAACTATTACCCCCAAAAGATTGGATACAATGTCTAGTATTAGAAACATAAAACCCCTTGTATGGAACACAAGCAGGTCGTCCTATTAGGACAGTAGGGATGCCACAGGTCGAGTCAACTATGAGTCTTAACCGTCCACCCCGATTCCTTTACTAAACATGCCCATATTATTCCTTAGAGCTTCATATACTTTATCATAATTAAAGCCCTATTCCCTATCTATGATTGTTATGAATCTATCACTCTCTCTTCAACCACCCCTTCTGTCTACGAAGTTAAGTCAAAGATCCGCTTTGACCTTTTGTTCAGGGCAGTTCAGTATGGATCTACACTAGACTTCACATGAACCGTAATTGGAATATGTTAAAATAATCGTTCAAAATTTCATTAACTTCTGTTCAGCTGTTTAGACGTTCACAAGATACATACATAGACACATAAATATATAAATAGGTATTTGAGCCATTCTAAGCCTCTAGGGCGGAGCCCAGTTAATGGATCTACAACAAACCTCAAACGAACTATCCTGGAAATATGTCAAACAATCCCTAAGAAATTTCATAAATATCTGTTCAGAGGTTTAGGCGTCCATAAGATCATACATAAGTTTTGGAATCATCTTGAGCCTTTGGGTCGGATCCGTGAGGATGGATCTGTACCAAACGTCACATGTACCGTCTTGGGAATATTTTAAAAAAATCAATCCAAATTTCAATAACTTCTGTTCAGCGGTTTAGGCATCCATAATATACACACATGTTTAAAGACAAACATCGTTTTTTGAGCCATTCTAAGCCTCTGGGGCGGGCCCTGTGGATGGATGTAAACCAAACATCATACAGGAATCATCCTGGTAATAAGGTAATAAATCTTTCCAAATTTCATTAACTTCTGATCAGCTGTTTGGACGTCAATAAGCTACATACAGACACACGTACATATATAAATCGGTTTTTGAATCTTCCTAAGCCTCTGGGGTGGATCAGTGTTAATTGATCTACACCAAACCTCATACGAACCATTCTGGGAATATGTTAATAAATTCCTCTAAATTTCATTAACTTCTATTTAGCGATTTAGGTGTCTATAACATACACACATACATACACACAAACATTCTTTTTTGTAGATATAAAATATTATGTTTGTAATGTAGTTAGAACGGCAAAAATATATATTGCTACTAACTTTATAAAGTTACTACGAGCGCCCATGTGAAATTTAAGCCCATCTCCTACTAAAAAATTAAGTAGGTAAACAATTCAAATTTTAACCTTGTTTAACCTATTATTACCTATAAAATACTAGACCACGATACGTATTATATAGAGAAAAGAAACACTTTAATTTAATTACTTGGGCTTTTTATTGAAGTCAAGTGGTATATAGAAACTAGCAGGATGAATATATTTTAGTTTTAATAATAATATGTAATATTAACAGAATATTATGTAAATATTTAAGGAGCACACATTATTTGTGTATAAATATTTTAGCCCTAAGTCATGTCCTACAATTCACCAATTTTTAATTAACTTTCTAAAAAATGCATTTGTTTACGTATTGCTCTTGGATATATTACTTGTTTTTTTAAAGCTGGGGTGTGCGACCCCCCTTTCCCCCTGAAATGGACGCCCATGAAAGTTACTCACGTTGTAGTGTCGCCAGTGATTGACGAAGCTGACAACCATTCGGGTCTGGAACGCAGTACACACAATTGACAATGCTACAGGTACGAAGTAAATGAAACGCATCAAATAGGGTATGACGGTATCGAAGGGCTGTTTCATTGTTGTAGTAATGTTGAAATCCAGGGCGATCACGTAAGAAAGGTAAGTCTGGATCATTGAGAACGTAACGCTGTAAAAGGTATAGCTGGAGAATAAGGCGCACTCACAATCACCTGCACAAAAAGAAAAATTTCCTCTGAGTAAACAAAAGATGTGTGAAGTGAGGGAGTGAGACGCGAGAAATAGTAAGAGACTGAGGTGGGACTAGTGGAGGATGAAGTCCAGGGATCAGTCTAACCCTCTAACGGCTCTATACTGAGGGTGTGGATTGGTGGCCCCCGAAGTTTTTTAGGGTTTGAGAACCGTGACACTGGCTGTAGGAAGGAATGTGGAAACAGGGCTTTTTCTAAAGGAATGGATTTAAAGAGGGGTATCTGAAGGCATAGACTTTTAATAGGTGGGACGGGGACATTATAAGGCGCGGCAATACTTATACTGGCGAGACTCGACACTGAGTCATCATTGAAATGTAATAGTGGTAGCTGCGCATCAGGCGAAAACATCTCTTGCTATGACCCGCGAATTATACTTTGCGTCAAATCTCTTCACATGTGATAAAATTGCAAATTTAAAATTTGTTGCTACGAACAAAGTTATAGATTCGGTAATTGAAATCTGGATAAGGACTTGCTGTAGTAGCTCTTAGTTAATATATAAGTTAAACTTAGTAACAAATGTCACTATGTTATTAAAAAATTTACTTAATTTAACAATAATTATAAATATAATTATTTTGTTTTGCACCAATCTGTATTTTGTACAGATTAAACTCAATGAAAGACTTCTAAATTTCTGCATCTATCAAACAAATTGCTGTATTCAGTACCTGTGTTACTTTCCCAGTAAGGCATCCGTCCGAATAAACGAAGTAACACAAAGAAGTATTTAAACTGTTCATAAAAGGGATTCTGCTGCGGGATGTGTTCTGGAGTAGCGGCGCCATGGTTGCTGGGGCATCCCCGTCTTCTGAAAACACAGAAACAGGTTGATTTTACAAGTAAGAGAAGTGTTAAGACATAGGCAGTTTGTTGATGAACAAAACGAGTGTGTAGCAGTGCATGTAATGGCCTCTACATTCGGCGAAACGTTATGTAATAATAATGTAAATAAAACGAAATGTTTTATGACCGAGCTCAACCGATAACATTGATGATAGCTACCTACCTGGCCGAAACGTCTTAGTTCATTAGCT
Organism: Prosapia bicincta; assembly: GCA_036971475.1. Taxonomy (NCBI): domain Eukaryota; kingdom Metazoa; phylum Arthropoda; class Insecta; order Hemiptera; family Cercopidae; genus Prosapia; species Prosapia bicincta. The sequence continues at coordinate 157,968,245 of JBAIZL010000004.1, forward strand.
TTTTAAGGACTTTGTACAAAATCCTAATTTTACTACTTGAAAGTGTCCCAATTACTACAAATTTACAATTACTGTAGGTTAATTCTGGCGTTGAAATGTTTACTTAAAAAAAAGATCAAACAAATTTAAATGCACTGAGTTGTAAAAATGTGTCGGACGAGCCACTAAAGGTTTTAACAAAAAAAAAATATATATTATTAATTAACTTAGAAGCAGTTTTATGTATGTACGTTTTACAAAAGAAAACCATAACATGTCACATTATATCTGGTTCAGAACATAATACTATATTCTGTGACGTTGACGAAATAATAACAAATGATAATAATATCTATTAGACTGTAGTGAATCTGGCAACAGTGTAATATTGTAGTTGGCGCAAAATCGTTATTTTAGATTCAGTGTTGTGTTGTCCTCATTGGGGTTACTAGCCCTTAAAAATGCCTTCACTATTTGTCGGCGAAACGTTTAGAGCAGTTTATTATTTATTTTATTCTTCTGACGACATGTTTGTGATGATAACTATAAAGTACGAGAATACGTTCACTGCTTAAGGTCTACTCTTCCTCCCTTCCTCTCTCTCTCTCTCTCTCTCTCTCTCTCTCTCTCTCTCTCTCTCTCTCTCTCTCTCTCTATATATATATATATATATATATATATATATATATATACATATATATATATGCTGATACGTATTCCTTCATGGATAGAAAAATATGACGAATAGTTACTATTTGGAGTACATCCATTCATTCTGCAGTCCATAAATTCGCAGTTCCGACGTTTCGCTAGAATCTCATACTTAATTGACGAGGTGAACCCAACAACAGTAGAAGAGCGAGTCAACTGTTGTTAGGTTCACCTCGTCAATGCTGGATGAGATTCTAGCGAAACGTCGGAACTGCGAATTTATAGACTGCAGAATGAACGGATGTACTCCAGAAAGTAACTATTCATCATATATATACACACACACATACACACACCATTTTGAATGATCAGTTAATTGTTGACATTCGTGTTAGCATGATCAAAAAAAATATGGATCAAAGAATCTGTAACAAATTTTGAGTGAAAAATGAAAGTAAGTGAGCAGACGCATTCTGAATGTTGGCTGTAGCATATGGAGAAGTGACCTTGAAGCGAAGCAACATTTATCGGTGGTACAAAATGTTCTCAGACGGCCGAGAAGATGTCAACGACGAAGAGCGAGCCAGACGCCCGGTCACGTTAACAACAGAGACAAAATTAAAAATGGTATTTGCCAATCGGATCACCGTTAGAGAAGTTGTTGAGGACATAAACATATCGATTGCCTCGTACCATTCGATTTTTACCAATGATTTGAGCATGACACGAATTTCAAGTACCATAATTGCTCAATTTCGACAAAAAAACAACAACGTGTTAACATTGCTAATGAAGTATTGGGTTCTGTCCGTAAAAAGCCAAATTTGCTCTAGAGGTTCACAACTGGTGGCGAATCATGGGTTTACGGTTATGACGTTGAAACTAAAGCTCCATCTTCCCAATGGAAGTTGCAGCACGAGTCAAGACCGAAAAAATACTCGCCAAGTTCGGTCGAATGTGAGTGTGTGCCTATAGTTTCCTTTGATTGCAGGGGCGTGGTGTATCATGAGTTGTTGCCACAGGGTAGAATGGTAAATAAGGAATAATACCTGCAAGTTATGCGCAGGTAAAAAAGATAAATATAAAAAAATGTGTGGAACAGTGGAAGCACAGGTGGAACAAATGGTTTAGTCATAGGTGACTATTTGGAATGGTTTTATAGTAAAATAATTAAAAATAAATAACTTAAAAAAAAAAATCCGGTCGTTTTTGGGAACACGTGGTAAATCACGGTTGGGATCTTGGCGGTTACCCTATGTCCCGAAATAAACATAGGAGGCGACACAGCTCAATGTTTCATAAAGTAATTAGGTTGGAATGAGAATAAATAGAAATCTTTGACAATGTGTTTGAATAGTTTATCAAGCCCATTGTACTAAGTGTTTACGTGTAATAGATGGTGTGTCTATAAAATTAAAATCAAATTTTAGCTCTCGTAGGTGACACACACAAAACACACACACACACACACACACACACACACATACACACACACACACACACACACACACAAACACATATATATATAAATAAATAAATAAATATATATATATACACACACACACATATATATATATATATATATAAAATGAATAAGACGTTGATTCGACCCTTATTAACTTACGCCTTTGAATGTTGGGCATTAACGAGGAATGAGGAAAAACCGGCCTCAGGAAGATCCTCAGGAGGATTCAAGGGCCAGTGAATGTTGTTGAGGAGTGGAGGAGAAAAACAAATTTAAGTTGACTGATCTGGGTAGGGAATGGGGACCGGATCTAGGTGTGTGATGTACCCAGAAGTCTGTTAGATGGAACTATCTACAAAATGATAGCAAAAGGACGACATAGACCTAGATGGATGGGTTGGGTCGCTCAGGATACCAGAACCCTGTTGAATGGATGCCGGAACTGGAAAGCAGCAGCTGAGGATTGAGCTATCTGGCGAATGCTCGTTGAGGAGGTCATGGTCCACATCGGACAGTAGCGCCGTGGAAATATATGTATATATATATATATATATATATATATATATATATATATAGTCATATAAAAGTAACGCGTATATGAATGAAGATATAGGAAGAACCTTGGTAGAATAATAAACGCTAATACGATCCGGTCAGCGGAAGCCCTTTGTTACAACTTACAATCTACAAGTACATACCTCTTGCCAAACATATCCCGCTTCCTTGTGGCTGCGTATCACGTTCAGCTTAGCGTTATAAACTGAGATATTTCCAAGCATTCGACGGCTTGTCTACTTATACATCTCCTTGGATACCGGTAATTAAAGTGAATGATATATTAATTGCATCGCATGCTAGTCTGACTTTACGCGCGTACACGTAACCTACATCTGCTATCAATACGAGTCCATCAAGTAGGCGTTACCGGTCGTGGGAAACTTAAATATTGTCTGTAAACTAAACTAAATACAATCCCCAAATATTCTTAAGGAGGGGTAGTTCTTAGGATAATCATCAAATCTAAATCGCAGGAGCCAGAGAAACTTGATTTTTCACAGATATCAGCCAGATGGTGGAAATTATTTATGTGGGACGACTAATGCTCTTACGAATTCGGCCATGGGTCTTACTCTTGCTCTTGGCGGCTCAGTCTAGGCGACATACGTCACCAGAATCATGGATTTTGAGACCTTTACTACTAGTATGTAAGAGCTCAAGGGCCTTTCTGTAAGGCGTAGACGTCACCCACATATCTCTGGAACGAGACGAGTCTCCGATCCGTAGACTACGGTGTACCCAGCTCTGGCAGAACTACCGCAGTAGAACCTTCCGACAGGCGATATTAGGAGGTGATATTTTAGTGTATATGTACATATATAGTATTTACATTATTTTACATTTGTAATGTATTGTATGAATGTGTTCTATTTCTGCTTACTTACACACTCGATATTTCGAACGTTTCTACAAATCCATTCTAGTTTTGTTTGAAAGAGATAATGCTTCTTTTGTTAATCTATGTTATTTTGTTTTCGTTTCAGGGCAGAGAACACATATCACTATGAGACTGATTAAATAGCAAAACAACGAACGTTCAAGATAAAGTAGATCCAGTGCTGTGGGATCATGGTGGGGGTAAGAGAAAAATACGGAATCCAATATGTGTAGATCGTACGAGGTAATGGGTCTAATTAGTTTTGCTGTATATCATTATTCCTCCAAATTATTCGGGATTGAATATTTCTTAAAATCCCAAATACAAAAATGTCATTTCAGGAAACCTAATGAACTAAATGCCATCTTTAATCGACTTAACAACTACATGATTGTCAATAGCCTACTAACAGCCCTATACTAACAGTTAACTCTATGCTTGATTGCTATATTCCATTTCGCAGAAGTCAATTGTTACTCAGTATTCATCTATTCCTTCGTCTACGATACAATTTTTACTATTTATCACGTATTACTTGCATATTTTACACTACCTTAAATTTTTTAAAAATTTATCCCCTATTACAGTTTACTCTATTCCGACCTAACTTGAACCTCTAATATTTCACAATATTTTAATTAAAGAGCTTCTTTCCTACTTGACACTATCTTTCTACCTTATTACCTATATATTTTATCTTATTTTACCTTATTTTGTACTACTTATTACCCATTATTATATGTCACATTATTTCAACTAACTGGCAACCTATCTACTGCAACTTATTTTTGTACCATATTACCTAATATTTATCTTATTTTACCCGATCTTAAATCAATTAGCCTATCATCTAATATTGTTTACGGGCATCTTATCTTACGGCTATATTATATATTTACTCAACGGACATCTTATCTACTCGAACCTACCCTATTTCAACCTATATGTTATTAACTATGACATATTGTATTTTATAATATTTAATTTAACGGTCATGTTATCTACTTGATACTATCTTTCTCTCTCTCTCTCTCTCTCTCTCACACACACACACACACACACACAAACACACACACACACACACACACACACACATATTGTAACGTTAGTAGAACTAGGTTACTTGTGAAATAAGAATTGAAAGTTTTAAAATACAAAGTTATACAATTTATTAATCAATGACAAATTACAAAAGAACAAATTACACCAATGTGTCGAGTAATTAACCTTTAATTACTGCTAACTATTCCATACTTTATATTAATTACTTGTTAACTTTTCAAATTTACATATATCGAGAAGGTAGTAACTTAAGTTTTCCAATTTGATTTTAGAAATAATATTCAAAGAACAATTTCTACCGTTCATGTGTTAACCGTTTATCAATTAAAATTCAACTTAGTTAACATTAAAATACATTTTCTTTATCATTATCTAAAACGTACCTGGTTGTGCACATTACTTGTAAAACACTATAACAGATATCATTAAACACTGCACATCGCTTTTTTACACTATAGTGTTATAGTGATAGTGATCTCTCTTGCAATCAGTGCTCTTAAACAAAAATGATATAAACTTTTACTTATTTGAAACACATAAATAATCGCTTCTGACTTCTTCTTTAGTTGCGTTTATAAAATTTGGTACCGGCCTTGACATCTTAAATTTTGAATATTGGAAGCTTACTAATTTCTAAGTTATGTCCGAAAATGCCATCGCGTCCGTCTCGTTCAAAGACTTTTAGAGAAGTGGGCCGTTGCAAGGACGCGCTACCTGAAATTTTCAAACAAACTCCCACCCTTATTTATATATATAAATATTCTGATCGGTTCACAGGTATCGCCTCATGCTTACGTCACATCACGTGATGTGCTTAATTACCTTAAGTTACTAACTCGTACGATATTTTTCAATTTCGCCCGCTAGGAGCGCTTACTACCTACGATAGCTTCACAATGTGCACCAATAAAACAAAAATTTTATTTTATATTGGGACGATATAATTATTAAATAAAAATTAAATATATAAATGAATTTATATGTAACACCTTATTTTTAAGAGTGTTCCAATATATATATATATATATATATATATATATATATATATATATATATATATGTGTGTGTGTGTGTGTGTGTGTGTGTGTGTGTATGTATGTATGTATGTATATTTACGCGCGTATAAACAAAATCATTCTTTTTATTAGACGTTTAAAACCTCACTTGTGTACTAAACCCGATAAGTCTGTCCTGGTAAGCACTAAAAATTATTTTTTCGTTAATAAAATAAAACCTCGATTGTATAACCTTAAATCGTTACCATGGTTACCACACAATATCATAAATAATGCTATAGGGTTAAAAATGAATGAAAATAATAAAATAAACAAACAAACTGGATTAAAGTTATCGAGACTTGCTTCACAAAAGAGACAATGCCAAAAGAAATCGAAAATAAACTACAACGCAATGCAAGCAACGAAAAAAAGAAAGCGTATAAATTGTAACCAATAAAATAATAGTTCGATGCATATATAGAATGGAAAATGGAAAACTGTAAGGAAATTCGTTTTCGATTTTGAAGTTATAAATTGTTATTCTGACAAATATATATATATATACATATATATATATATATATATATATATATATATATATATATATATATATATACATACATACACACACACACACACACACACACACACACACACACACACACACACACACACACACACACACACACACACACACACACACATATATATATATATATATATATATATATATATATATATATATATATATATACATATGTATTATTTGTAATTATAAAAATTTAAAAAACTAAAATAAAACTTTTCATTGTTAATTTAAGTGAGAATTGAATTGAAATTCTTTTTTGCATTACTTGTTTAATGTTTATCTACGCATTTTAACGTATTTAAAATTGTAATTTTTTTAACAATTTTTTAGTCTTGATTGTAATTAAGATGGTAACTAGTTAGATCAATTTATTATAGATTTCTATAGATTGTTGGTGTTGTTCTAATAATTAATTTGTGCTTTGCTTCAAACGCAGTTTGAGTTCAACGTTAGTTTTGCGTATAAATATAGCCTAAAGTACAATCTATGGCAGATTTTATATTGAAAAATAAAATGTCAGCTCTTGGGGGAAGTTATTTTTCGTTTGCAAATTGTTCGTCAACCAAACGCTACGAAACCAAAACGATCCGATGGATACGACAAAATAAATAAAACTCGACGTCATATTCGGCGTGCTTGGAGCAGATTCGATTAAAATGTAAACAGCTTTTTTTGATCACCGTCGCAAACAGCTTCAATCAAGTGTTTGTACAAAACCGATCCTGTTCGATTATCGATAAGTAAATCTCTCCCTTTGACACATGTCCACTCATGGACTTTCTCTAAATATAACCTTATCGTATAAGCCAATGATACTTATCTCATGGTACATTAATTTATTTTACGTAATTATACTATATAGATGCGTGTAGTTATTCTAAATAGAATAGTGCAATTCTTCTATATAAATGTGTGTGATTATTATATTTAAAAGTGTGTAATTTTTTCATTTAAAACGTGTAATTATTCTATATAAAAGTCATTTTTTCCTTTTTTAAAAGCGTATAATTGTTTAATTTAAAAGGTATGGTTGTTGAAATGAAAGTTTTTCTTTATTCTACATAAATGATATAATAATTTTATGTTAAGGTGTTAAAATTCATCTATTTAAAGCATTTACTTAATATATACAAACGTGTATATTACTAGTTTTTTTAAAGTTTAGTTGTTCCTTTTAAAATGTGTAATAGTTCTTTATAAAAGAGAGACATTATTATATATAAAAGTTTCTAATGATTCCATTAAAAAAAGTTACACAGTTTGAAAATTTTGCGCCTGAGTAGACGCAACAGCCAAACCACTGTCGAAGAAAATCCTGAAACCTTCTAGAAGTAAAGTGGCTAGAATTTACAAAAAGCAGCAAGTCGATACACGAGTAAGTATAACAAATTAAAAAATGTCAAGAGTATAAATAATAGTGGAAATGAGACGGAAAGGGTAAAGGGAGACTGAAAAGGGCGGATAAAGTAAAATAAAGAAAGTTTGTGGTTATGAGGTTTTTGTGTATTTATTATCAAATTCAACCAGAGTATATTCTTAATAAATAATAAAAGACTGATCTTAAAAATAGTTATTTAGTCTAAATTGGATTATATTTTATTGAACTCTTGTAAACAAAGTAAAATTAAATTGTCAAAACGATATCCATTCAAACTCATTGCGGATAAATATTTTAGAAAATATATCTGTTTGAAAATACAGATAGTAACATAAAAGTAATGAAACCCATATAAAATCATTGAAGTGATAAATTTCCTTCAAAATGCTAGATTTTGAAGTGCATTAGCATCTATTTGTAGCCCTACGGTTTCACCCTACAGTTTCTTTATGTACGCCTTAAGATTAGACTTCCTGCAGTATATACAAACACCCACCGTCTCACCACTGCACGACTATTACTTTAACTTGCCAACTTAACAAGGTTTCTGTGTACATAACACAGTAATTTGATTTCAGCATCAAGTAAGCACTGTGTGACGTCATGGCGCAGCCTTGTCACGAGCAGTTAATATCATGCATGTTGCTTCTACCTTGAGTATATAGGGGAGATTTTGTTGTATTGTAGTATTCATGTAGTATTTAAATCTCTCTCTCTTTTATTGTTTGTTTCTCTGTCTCTCTCTCTCTCGTACACACACATTCCAAATGAAAAGAAATTAATTGATGTGTATACATTATTTATTTACTTGATAGACTAAAAGTATACATAAACCCGTCACCCAAATCTATACAATTTAAATCACATTGTTTACCATACACACAGAGTAGGTCTGCTAGAGCTATGTCACCTTGGACACACAAAGCCGTGTTCCTTCCAAGTATTCTACACCAGAAGGTTTTATACCCCTACTCTAATATCTTACTAACAACATTTGTTTCCTCTTCATTCATAGGCAATAAATCTTCCATTGTTGCCACTAGGTCAATGGGACCCTTTTCTAGTCATACTTGTCTCCCTTTCCCTTCCTCTCACAAGGACGAAGACACCTAAGACGGAGGTAAAGAGTAGGTCTGTTAGAGCTATGTGACCTTGGACCCACAAAGCCGTGTTCCTTCCAAGTATTCTACATCAGAAGGTTTTATACCTCTACTCTAATATCCTATTAACAGTTGTTTCCTCTTCATTCATAGGCAATAAATCTTCCATTGTTGCCACTAGATCAATTAGGACCCTTCTATAGTCATACTTGTCTCCCTTTCCCTTCCTATCACAAGGACGAAGACACCTAAGACGGAGGTAGAGAGTAGGTCTGCTAGAGCTATGTCACCTTGGACACAATGTCGTGTCCCTTGCAAATATTCTACACCAGAAGGTGTTTTTACCTCTACTCTAATATCTTATTAACAGTTGTTTCCTCTTCATTCATAGGCTATAAATCTTCCATTGTTGCCACTAGATCAATAGGGCCCTTCCCTAGTCATAATTGTCTCCCTTTCCTTTTCTCTCACAAGGACGAAGACACCTAAGACGGAGGTAGAGAGTAGGTCTGTTAGAGCTATGTGACCTTGGAGACACAAAGCCGTGTTCCTTCCAAGTATTCTACACCAGAAGGTTTTATATCTCTACTCTAATATCCTATTAACAAATTTTTCCAACAACTGCTAAATAGTTGCCCATTCATGGGCGATAAATCTTCCATTGTTGCCACTCGATCATGAACTGAGTAAATCTAAAGTACTAGCTCAAACTTTCATAATAAATGGCATGCATATGTCAATTACTCAACCTTCGAGTAGAATATCTGTGGGGAGTCATAGCAACTTTGAGCCAATTTATCGACTTTATGATGAGTAGATATCGCACAAGACCTTAGTCATATTTAAATCCTTTGTTACCTATATAATTTTATTATTAACTACAGGAAATATTAGTCTTCATTAAATAGATTCCTCAAATTGAGATGTAAAAATTAAATGAAAATATATAAATTCATATTTTCGTCGATATCTGTTAAAACCTTTCCATAACTATTATTAGCTCAAATTTGTTATTTGTAGCTTAAATTTTATGTTAAATAAAAAAATATGTATTATAGTTTCATAATACAACAATAATAGTTTCATTTTGCCCAAAACTAAATGTTTTTCAATTTAAAATATCTGTAAACGTGGCTATAAATATTTTCACTTTTGTCAGCACTCCCCCGAGGGCCACTACCTGATATATTTTTTTCTGTACTTTTGTCAGAGATATAAAATTTATTTTAATATTGAACCTACTTTAATAAACCTCGATAGTCCGACTAAAGTAAGAGCAGGACATGGACTTCAAACTTGTTCTACAAAACAGACTGTTGCTACAAATAATACCAGCTGTACTAAATGGATCAGCAGTTATATCTCAATAGTATAGAACAGTTCCGCTGTTTCGATTCTTAAAAATAAAAGGTTTAAATAAGAGCTTAAGGTCGTTGTTACCTCCCTACCTCCCTAATAAGGAGCAAATACTGACCTTTCCTAGTCATACTTGTCTCCTTTCCCTTTCCTCTCACAAGGACGAAGACACCCAGTACGGTGGTAGAGAGCAGGTCTGCTAGAGCTATGTGAACTTGGAGACACAAAGCCATGTTCCGTCCAAGTATACCACGCCAGAAGGTTTTATATCTCTATTCTAATATCCTATTAACAGATTTTTCCAACAACTGCTAAATAGTTGCCCATTCATGTGCGATAAATCTTCCATTGTTGTCACAGGAACTGACTGAAGTACTAGCTCAAACTTTCATAATAAATGGCATGAATCTGTCATTTACTCCCCCTTCGATTAGAATATCTGTACATTGTCATGTTTGACTAGGGTACGGCAAGTAACGTCAAACCTGTCTTAGTAGGGGCAACTATGGAATGAACAAAAATCCAATTGGTTCTTACTAGTCAAATCAATCTATGGAATTTCCTAGCGGCCGTGAGGGACAAGTGTTCCTCACCTGCCTCTCCTGTGTTCCAACCTTGCCTGCCCTCTCCACTACAGCCTCAGTCCTATTTCGGTATTATTCAGACTATAGTCCTGCACGGTTACATACCTAAAGGGAACCTGAAGAAAGCCAATGATGTAAGAAACTAATTGAAATCGTTTGATCGTGTTATTTCCAAAAATAAAACAAAAAAGTTTGTTTAAGTGATCAAAAGCGTGGTACTTAATTTTATACTAGTGTATTTGCTATGATTTATGTTTGGATACTTAGATAATTATTTTAAAATTAACTATAGTAATCTCTTGTATTGCCAACTAACGTACACAGTACTGCATTCGTGTTCATTATTCTAAACACACAAACTTAAAGAAAATTATACTTTAATTTAACGCCTGCAAACTTAATGCTCTAACTTTTTCTACAGAGATGTATCGCGTGTTACGCTTGACGCCTTACAATTTAATTACAAGATACACCGATGGAAACTAGATTTCCTCTGCTCTATTGCATTAATCAATGGCGCTGAAGCACCAATGTCGTCAGCTTCTGACGACGTTCCTAATGCAATCACCCAAACAACGTTTGTAGCTGTATAAGTTACTTGTAGAGTTTGCGCCAAACAAATTTATTATTAATTTTTGTTTAAATACAAACTGGTGGGAGTGGATTTATTTCTTTTAGCTCAATTCATTCCGATGTTTTTCATTTCATTTATTTCTCTCGTCTCCTTTGTCATATTTTCAACACTTTTTGTCTCTCTCTAAGTATCTTTTGCAAATGTCTGTTAATGTACGCTGTCCATTTAAAAATGAAATTGTATTTTAAATTTCTTGAAACATAATACTTAAACTTGTTTGTAGGCGTTGCAGCCTTAAAAGAAGATTACCCAGTCGTTCATCTGCATTGCTTTACGAGTCGATCAGTAACAATCCTCCATGAAAGACACATCGTCGAGTTCGAGTTGCCATGGTAACAAGGCTAGCAATGAGACTCTAAAACATTTTTACGTGCTACTTTTAAATTTTCTTTCTACCCGTGGACGTAAAACCGATGGTAAACGTAGATTGTAAATGTGGAAAGGACTTGCTCTAGTAAATCCGTATTATCAGGAAAGCAACATGTCCTGCTTTCATGTTCTCTTCTCCCTAACATTGTTTTTTATTTCAATTTATCCAATGTAATATTAACCAATGTAATATTGTAGAAATTATATTATGGCATTTAATCCAGTATTCTATTTTATGCAATACTATGACTTGTACTAATATGATATTGTATAATTGGATTGTGGTAACCATTGGTTATTACTGTACAGTCTAAATATAAATATAAATAAATATATATATACATCCCGCTATCAATATGGCAGCATTTCATTTTGCAACCATATGGCAGCATTTCATTTTGCAACCATATGGCAGCCACTTGAAAGAGTGGAGTATAAATGTTTTTCGTCGTGTATAATTTATTTCTAATAAACATGATACTACTCCATGTACTTTAATTTTATAAAAACTTAAAAATACAAAATTGACTGAAGTACTATCAATACGGCAGCATTTCATTTAGGCATCAATATGGCAGCCAGTCTATATTTTCGTTCAGTCTAATAACAATATGGCAGCCGGTGTGTATATTATTCCCACGCTACTAACGATACGAGAACCAACAGTGTTGCCACTATGGTGCTACTATCTGACTAGTCAAATGTTTAGACTCTAAGACACGTGTGTGTAATCACGGTAAAAACACAAACATTAGTATGACCCTTCTTCATTTCAGCTGGCCAATTATTTACTCAACTCACATAAGTCTTAGTTGTTAGTTTTCATAAACGTGTACAACTATCGAAAGCTGACGGGAATACAAGTGTGTGCCTCTACAGGAGTAGCAAAAGGAACAATTAGGGTAAAATATCGGAACAAAAAAAAAAAGCTAGGGAATAATCAATTGGGATGTTTTTAAGGATGCTGAGTCCACTACTGTGAACAAAATTAAACGGGGATGAACGGGTGGGGCTCTATAGGAGTTATAAAGGAGGATTTTGACTTGGGGTCAAAATGACAAAAGGCAAAAAAAAAACTAGAAAATGATCAGTCGGAGGGTTTTAATGGTGCTGAGTCTTTTACCGTTATCGAACGTAATGGGGATACACAGGTGATCCTCTATGGGAGTAGCAAATGATGAATTGGAGTATAAATGTGATTAGGCAAAACAAAGCTAGAATATGATCAATCGTAGTGTTTTGGAGGTAGCTGAGTCCAATACCGTCTTCCATATTAATCGGGAATGCACGGATGTGGCTCTATGGGAGTAGAAAAGGGGTAGAATTGTGGTACAATTTTCAGAAGGCAAAAAAACAATTGAAAATGATCATTCGGGTGGGTTTTAATGGTACTGAGTTTTTCACCGTTATCGAACGTCAATGGGGATACGCGGGTGACCCTCTATGGGAGTAGCAAACGATGAAATGGAGTATAATTAATTGTGACATGGCAAAACAAAGCTAGAATATGATAAATCGTAGTGTTTTGGAGGGTTCTGAGTAGAATACCGCCTTCAATATTATAATGGGATGCACGGGTGTGGCTCTACGGGAGTAGAAAGGGGATGAATTGGGGTAAAATTTTCAGAAGGCAAAAAAACAATGGAAAATGATCACTCGGGTGTTTTAAAGGTGCTGAGTCTTTTACCGTTATCGAAAGCCAATGGCTATATCTGATAAGATTTAAATATATTTTAATCTTCTTCTTTAATTCTATCTTTAACCGTATCCCACCTGGCTCGCATATCTACAATTTGATTAATTATTATTATTATGGTGAACAAAATTACAAATATTTTGGCGAATATAGCTGAGGAACCCGTCTTCAAAAACTAGCTGTAAAATAGCGTTATGCAGAGTGACCGAATGAAATTAGTCACTATGATGGTATTTCTTGTTATAAAAAACAAGAAGTAAATGATAATGACTGCTTTGTAGATTTTTTTCACTTTAAAAAATCTCTCCGTTCTTCGGTCGACATGTTACATACATTTTTATAGTTAGTATCAGAATGATTTTAGTTCGTTCGGCTGTGTCTGATCTCAAGACAAAGTCTGCTAATACTCAATCACTTCTCAAAACTGTCTCTTTTGTTATATATTTTACGAATCCTATCACTAGCAATACCAGTTAATAAATAACTCCTAATAACAAACTTAATATTTCAATTTGAATATTCTCTATTCTTCGTTGATAGAAAATTACTTCAGTTAAGCAACCCTAACCAAGTGCTTATAAAACGTTTTGTAGTCAATCTTTAGACGTTGATAATCATAAATATTTACTACCGATGATCACGGTAATTTTTCACTATACTTCAGATTTACTGATATTTTACTGATAATCTCGTTTTATTTTTATGGTAGGCGAACAAAAAGACTATCTACGATCAAAACATTGGGCGTCCTGATAAAGTTTACAACGGGCATCGGCTATTTTCTAGCTATAATTTCCGATACTTAGTATGGTATTCATATCGTATAGTATCCTTGCAAGCAAGATTCAGTACAGTGGTCTTGGAGAGCCAAGCAACATTAATTTATGTATGTACTGTAATCAATAAAGTTCTACATACGTATTTTGTGCATTCTTAATCATAGTATTAGGGTTCATTAGAACTCCTGTTTTTTGTTTCTAGTGTACAGGAAGCTATTTCCGTGTAATCCAAGTTTTCGGTAATCCGACGGTGTGTCGGTGCCATCTACCTCGAATTATCCATGCACTACTGTATTTGTTTCCGTACCAATGATCACCATACTTGAACCAGTTTTTCATGCAACCCTAAAGTGAGTGAAAATCCCATAGATATTAAAGTTACTCTTGGGACTAGAATATCGAGGATAAACATAATAGATTTATTACATTCCTTACCGAAAACGTTTTGATTCCTGGCTACACTGCAATACACATTGGGAAGAACTATATCCTTACATATAGTCTTCAGAGATGTAGAAATAAAGAATTTTAAATATTTACCACCAATATTTATTTATTTATATTGCTTAAACCGCCTAAACTGCTCTCTAGTTTAATTGGGTTATTAACACCTATGATACATGTATCCTTAAATAAGTACTTAAAATGTTTTGCCCTTATGGTCATAGAATGTGTGTATATATCCACGTGCTCTTTCTTATCTACATTATTTATATCTTTCAAACTATTTTTGAGTATTTGGATGAAAAAAATATATATAATGTTATTATTGATAAGAATGATGTTGTATGGCCTATAAATAACGCTAGCTCTTTAATACCTTGTTCATTCATTTGGAAAAGTTGAGATATTGTTGCCAAGTGTTTCATTAGAGTCCTCGATGTAAGTACTTCAGGAATTTGTAAACATGCTATTTTAGGACATACAGCTGTGGATTCGCGACCTTATCTTGGAGAGAACTATGCTATGTATTTACAGACACAATTTTGATATGGAAACATAAACAGCCGACACTCCGAAAGTCATTCTGACGCGTTTGTTTACTTGTTGACCAAACTTATCTTAATGTTCCGGTCAATGCATCTCGTTCTTTTCCCTTGGTGCTCTTAGATCTATAGGATGGATAAAGTATTTATTTTTTAACTTAACTTGCTTTTCAAATTAATTGTCATAGCATCTCTATCAGATTTTAAGAATCTAAAAGTGACTATTATTTGCTGTATATTCTTACAATTTCGTAACATTGCAAACATGGTAACACTAGTCTGCAACACATGTATTAACAGATGTAACACTTAATATGGCCTACTCCATATATATTTACTAAAGGTTAATACCAATGTATTCAATAAACATATTAATAAAATAAAATATAGACTACCAGCGGCTAAAGTCGAGTATAGAAACAAATGTTTCCGTCTTTATACGACCATTTTGACGTTGGGAAGATACCATAAATTATTTACGTTTACGCCGTATGTAAATGAGAGAAAGGGATGGAAAAGATAGAATGCAGAAAGTCAGTTTTCCGAGCCTCCGTCCACGAGAGTACTTGTCGAGTGCGAGCCTTTATCTTTGTTTGGCTTGGACCTATGTTTGTTTACACCATACAGCCTGATATCACCAGACAATATAAGCTGACAACACTCGCACAGATGTTATTTAGGTTCATGTATACAATACAGAGATTAAAGAAAGATGATTCAGTATTTATTAACCTTCAACTTCCGTGCTGAAATTTCTGTCACATTACTACTGCCGATTACATCAGAGGCACGAAATGTCTAAGTGTGATTTATTGTGTGGTTTAACAATTTATCTTGCATTTACTTTATAAAAATTGTTTTTGAATATTTTGATTGCAATGGGACTAGTAGGGTAAACGTAGTTTTATGAGAGCAGTCATATTTTATTTACTAATTGAAAACTGCAGTAAATAAAACCTACAGATTTTAGCGCAGTTTAGCTAAAAATACTTATAATCGCACGATAATTAACATACACTAATTATTTCTTGTTCACTGATTGTACACACTTGACTTTATATAAAAGATAACATTTGACACATTATAAGCTTTATTTATGGAAACTGGCATTACAAATAATAACTCAATTTTGACAGCAGTATTTACACAGCAGCTCAGAACATTCTAGACATATTGGCTGTACAAAGACAGCTTACAAAGTGTAACTAGTCTTTCTATTTTTTGTTGCTGGACAAATTCTACATTGTTTATAACAATTTATCTATAAAAAATAGAAAAATTTGTAAATTTCTGGAGGTTGCAGTTTTTCGAAATCATCTTCATCGTCTGATGGACTTCATTGAGATTCGGTATCATGACCTTTTGCTCAATTACTTCTTCACCCTGTTGCACAATTCCCCTATTCTCATTGATGCCTTATAAAAGTTGGTCATTAGATACAGCACCTGAATCACTGTCTTCCTCGGATAACCCGTTGCTGATGCTCAGGCACGATGACGGCAGTTAAAGATTAAGCTTGGAATTTGTAGATATTGGCATATTAGGTTTTCTGGATATATAAGCTGATAAAGATAAGTCGATGAAATGATGTGGGTAAAAAATTTCCCTTTTTTGTCGTTTATTCTAAGTTGTATAAAGGTTGAACAAATATAAGGTCTACTTATTTATAGTTTTTTTTAAATTTACGGTTATAGTAGAAGTTTTACATTAACTGATGGCTGAAAAGTCATTCCGCTGCCCTCGCTAACGATACCATCCTTTTTAAGAGAACAAAGAAAATAACACGAAAAGAGAAGAAAATTAATTACCCGACGAAGAATGAGAAAACATAAATGTTTAGATATTCTAAGTAAAAATGGAAAGAAAATATATGACAATTAGGTAGACATAATACATTTAAAAAAAAATTAAATAAATACATTAATTTTTAAAAAAATATCAATTTGGGACAAACAGTTATCTTTTCTTTAAAATCTTTAAAATAATTAAAGCACATGGACAGGCTGCATTGAAACACTGCTCCAAGTTATAAAGATTACTTTGACAGACATGACGTAAACAAACGTACTAGAACTGCTATCGGTGTGACGCCTGTTTATATTTTCATATCACAAACATTTCTGTAAATAGATGTAGCATAACTTCTGTCCAAGACAAGGTCACGAACCCGACTCTTTCTGTTGGTTATGTTGCATAGTTGGAAACATGCCAATTTTGGGAGATTCATTGTTAATGGGATATATTACCCCAAATCACCCCTTGGTAAGCCCGTACATGCCCGGCGAATTTTCATGGCGTAGGACTAGGAGCTTCGAAAATCTTCGAATGCCCATGATTGGGCAATATTTTAGATTCTGGCTAGTTTTACCTAAATTCACCCACAGCGACACCCGCAGTCCCATCTCGGATTGCGCATGGCCAACTTCGGTGCTAGGATTAGACTCAGCATTATTAAAAACCCCGAGTGATGATTTTATAACGATCCCTTGGCCTCTGATCTTTTTACCCCAATTATCCCTTTGCTACTCCCGTAGAGCCCACACCCGTCCATCCCTGGTCTCTTTCGATGACGGTATTGAATTCAGCATCCTCAAAAACCCCCGAGTGGTTATGTTCCAACGATTTTTTGAAATTTAACTTTTTCACTCCAATTCACCCATTTGGTACTCGCGTGGAACCATACTAGTGCATCCCCGGCGACTTTCGGTGACGGCATTAAATTCCGCCTTACCAAAATCCCCCGTGTGGTTATTTTCAGGTAATTTTTTGGCTTTTGACTTTTTTACTCCATATCATCCCTTTGGTACTAACGTAGAGTCAAAACCGTCCATTCTCGGTGACTCTAGATGACGTCATTGAATTTAGCATCCTCAGAAACCCTCGAATGGTCATTTTCCCGCGATTCTTACGCATTTGACATTTTCACCCCAATTCATCCCTTTGGCACTCGCGAGGAACCACACCAATGCATTCCCGGTGACTTTCGGTGACGGCATTGAATTCCGCCTCATCAAAATTCCCCGAGTTTTTATTTTCTAGTATTGTTTTTTACTTTTGAGATTTCTACCCCAAATCATCCCTTTGGCACTCACGTAGAGTCTCATCTGTCCATCCCCGGTGACTTTCAATGGCGGCATTGAATTCAGCATCCTCAAAAACCCCCGAGTGGTTATGTTGCAGCGATTTTTTGACTTTCGACGTTTTCACTCCAATTCACTCCTTTGGTATTCGTGGGGAAACATACCAGTGCATCCCCGGCGACTTTCGGTGACGGCATTAATTTCCGCCTTACCAAAATCCCCCGAGGGGTTATTTTCTAGTAATTTTTTGACTTTTTACTTTTTTACCCCAAATCATCCCTTTGGTACTTACGTAGAGTCACATCCGGTTCATCCCCGGTGACTCTAGATGACGCCATTGAATTTAGCATCCTCAAAAACCCCCGAATAGTCATTATCCCGCGATTTTTGGACATCCGACATTTTTACCATAATTCAACCCCTTTTGTACATGGGTTTAGCCTCACCAGTACATCCCCGGTGACTTTCGATGACGGCATTGAATTCAGCATCCTCAAAAACCCCCAAGTGGTCAGTTTCCAGCGATTCTTTGTCCAATTCAAATATAAACATTATGTAGTACGATTGATATCTATGTGGATGCCAGCAATGTTGCCAAGTTTGTGGCTGCCATAATGTTAGGGAATGTTTGAAATATACAGTAAATTTATATACAGGAGGTGACTATGCTGCCCCTGGCGGAAATGTTACGAACTTGTGATATACAAATCCCGTTCACTATGCTATCAATACGAGTACCGTTTGGTTATTACAAATTATTTTTTAAAAATTCCGAACGACCATAGAACTTCCAAATACAGTTTACCACCAATAAAACACTTGTTATTACACTTATTGACATGATTTTTATTTCGATTATTGTCAAAGGGTGTTACATTATCATGGATTACTATGTGGCAGCCGTATACGGCTGCCACAAGTACCCGGCTTTGAATGCAAAATGACCAATGTATGGTCTCCGTATTGTTAGCAGGCTGTATATATATATATATATATATATATATATATATATGCTGATATATATATATATATATATATGCTGATACGTATTCCTTCACGGATGGAAAAATATGATGAATAGTTACTATCTGGAGTACGTCCGTTCATTCTGCAGTCCATAAATTCGCAGTTCCGACGTTTCGCTAGAATCTCATCCAGCATTGATGAGGTGAACCCAACCTCATTTATGGACTGCAGAATGAACGGATGTACTCCAGATAGTAAATATGTATCATATATATATATATATATATATATATATATATATATATATATATATATATATATATGTGTGTGTGTGTGTGTGTATAATAACGGTTCTACATAAATAAACATAAGCCTATAAATTTAACATCCCCTATATTCATCTGACATCCCATTGGTCAAATTATACCAAATTACATTAATACGATGCAGTGACAAAGATTGATTGTTTAACTAATACTACAATTACTAAAAAGGTGGACTCTTCAGGCTTTAGGTTTTATTAATATAATCAAACTAATAAATACAGTGTTAAACTGTTCTTTCTCTCGGGTCGTTATTACGGGATCTGTTATAAAGTAGAAAGTGGTGAAAAAACTAGATTAATTTTTATAAAGACGGTGAATCTAAATTGGCTCTGAATTTACTAATTTATAAATCTCTGTTGGCTGAATCTATTATGAGAAATATTTTTCTTCTGGTTGCGTTCCTGGAATTCACTGAAACCGTTGTCTGGTTAACTTCTTCACTGCACTTTTACACAATAATTAACTTACTTCCCCATATTCTTGTAATATTGTAATATTGTGGAAATTACATTATTGCAACTAATCCCGTATTCTATTTTTTGCAATACTATGACTTGTACTAATATGATATTGTATAATTAGATTATGGTAACCATTGTAAATTACTGTATAGTCTATATATATATATATATATATATATATATATATATATATATAAGTTACGTTTTATATTAAGCAAGAAAGGTTTTTAAAAATGATTTTTATTTTTACAAACCTTTGAATTTAATAAACAATTAATTTAGAAAACTGTTACATAAATTTTTACTTAATAAAACAATACAATTGATATGCACTCAATCGGAGTGGAAAACGTCTGTGCGATACAGAGGCGACTTACACACTGCCGGGGCTCTGTTCTCACACCTATATAATACTAAAGCTGCGTAAGCAGGAATCTTCCTAGCACGCATTTAATTATGAAATGTTCACATAAAATGTTTATATAACTCCTCCATCCCTAAAGAGAACTTCGGGGGTTGGCGAAGTTTCGGCGTTGGTTGAAGTCTTCTTCTTCTTCCTGATGAGGGCGAAGTATATAAGGCTGCTGAATACGCCTCCGTAAAGGGCAATAGTCCAGATACTGATGTGGTGGGTTATTTCCATAGTTGGGTCAATTCTTGAGATGGTTTCTGTGTTTATTTTGTCCAACTCTAGGCGTTTAACGTTTACTGAGAATTCTGGCATTTTACTCATTGAAAATTGTAGTTTGGACGTGTCCATGAAAATAGGATGGCCTCCCGAAGTTGTTGATGTATGGCTCAGTTTCATGTTGTTGAAAAAGATTGAATCATTATTAGTTTTTATCAAATATATGCCTTGAAGGGTGACGGTGGTAGTTGCCTTGCGATTGGTAATTTCCAGAGTCTGCTTGTTGGGGAAGGTCGCTAGGTAAAAGTTGATTTCTGGGATCCAGTTAATTAAGTTGTCTGTAACTTCCAATGCAGTATATTCACAGTTGCTGGCATCGTTGTTCCTGATAATGGACACTTCACAGTCTAATTTATGGTGTGTTAGAATGTCGAATGAGCAAAAGTACATGGAATCGGTTTTACAGTTACATTCATTGTCTAAACCTAATATTACAGAGTTAGACACTAATATGTACCTTACTTTTGGTATAATTGTTACATAATCTGTTTCATATTTTGTGTTCATATCAATGACAAAAATATTTGATTTCTCCCAAAGTTTACAGGCTCGTCGGAAATTGGTATTTCAATTTGGGTGTTCCCTTCGAAGTTGGAATGCACGGTTTGACTGTCACTTTCTTGATCGTACTCTAAGTTGGCATTATCTGTTGCGTCGAGTTGTACGACCATAGACTCGTTATCTTCATTTAATTCCGGGAAGAAACGTTGGATTAATCCAGCTGGAGATAAATCAAGGTCTGGTTCTACAGTGTGTTGGGTGTTTGTTGACCTTTTATTAGTAATGTTCAACTGTATTCTAGATAAGGCATCGGCGTTTTGGTTTAATTTGCCTTTTTTGTATCTTATGTCATAATCATATTCCTCTAATTTTAATCTCCATCTTAAAAGCTTGGAATTTGGTTCTTTAACTGAAAATAACCATTGTAAAGGTTTATGGTCTGTATAAATTTTAAATTTTCTTCCAAATAAATAAGGCCTAAAGTGTTTAGTGGCCCATACGATTGCTAGTAATTCCTTTTCAATCGCGGAGTAATTAGTTTCGCTGTCGTTTAAAGTTCTGCTGGCATACGCTATAGGAAGGTCCTTTCCATTTTTGTCCTGGCTTAAAATTGCTCCTAGTGCAAAATTACTAGCGTCTGTTGTTAGAGTAAACTCCTTTTCAAAATCTGGGTATTGTAGAAGGGGCTCATTAGTCAGTATATTTTTACATGTTTCAAAACATTCTATGAAATCTGGATTTTCTATATTTATTTTTGCATTTTTCTTTAAACAGTTAGTAAACGGTTTTGTTATCTTGGCGAAGTTTTTAATAAATTTTCGATAATAGCCTATTAGTCCTAAAAATCCTTTAATTTGTTTGGTGGTTTTGGGTATTGGATAGTTTTTGATTGCCAAAATCTTTGCTGGGTTAGGTTTTACGCCTTCCGGTGTAACAACATGCCCTAGATACGCTACTTCTTTTCTTAAAAATTCTGTTTTATCCAGTTGTACTTTAAAGTTGGCTTTGCGTAATCTGTCGAATACTTCTTTAAGTCTTTGTATATGTTCTTGGAGGCTAGTGGAGTAAATTATAATATCGTCTAAATAAACTAAACATGTTTCATTTTGGATTCCTCTCAGAATGTTATTCATAATTCTTTGAAATGTAGGGGGGCTATTCTTTAGTCCAAATGGCATTCTTAAAAATTCATAGTGTCCCGTTTCTGTTGAAAACGCTGTTTTTTCTATGCTATTTTTATCCATTTCTACTTGGTGAAATCCTGAGGCTAAATCTAAAGTTGTAAAATACTGAGATCGTCCTAATTTACCTAATATGTCGGTAATGTTTGGCAAGGGAAATTTATCGTCAATTGTTTTCTTGTTTAATCCTCTAAAATCTATTACTAATCGAAATTTTCTTTTGCCAGAAGCGTCTTGTTTTTTGGGTACAATCCAGACAGGAGAGTTCCATGGAGAATTTGAAGGTCTAATAATTCCTTGTTCAAGCATGTCCTCAGTTTGTTTATTAATTTCGTTCTTGTAAATCTCTGGATATCTATAATTTCTGGAGTATACGGGAATTTCATCAGTAGTCCTAATAACATGTTTTATTTGGTTGGTAAAAGTTAAATCGTTTCCCTCAATATGGAATAAATCTGCATAATCTTTTATTAAACTTGTTATAGCGGATTTTTCTTCCGAGTTCATATGTTCCATTCTAAATTTTGATAAATCTAAATTTTTCTTTCTCGAATTTTTTTGTTTATAGTCTAATAAATTGAAATTAGCGTTCGTTTGCATTGCATCAGGTCTAAGGATATTGTATTCTTCTAAAGATTTTAATTCTAATGGTTCATTTACTGTTAATTCTACATTTACTTCTGTGTTGTTTATTATAGGGCAGTAGGCTTCTCCCTTGTGTACTGAGACTATACACTGCGGAATTTCTAATCCATTTAAGTTTTTGTATGGTAAGAGTCCTTCTCCATCTTGAATATTTTGTATTCTAAATTTAATCGTTTGGCTAGCGCGGGCTTGTATAACATAACTTGTTCCCTTTTTTGCTTTCTGTTCCTGACATTCGCTTTTAATTTTATTATTATTATTATTATTATTATTTTGTTCTTCTGTGTTAAAATATTTAATCGGCATTTGCTTATTGCGAAATATTAATTTATCATTCACAAAATTTAAATTAATTTTTAATTCTTTTATGTTATCTAATCCAAGGAGTAAGTCAAAATCTTTATGGAAATCAAATAAATAGAATTTGGTTGTTTCTTTTCCTAAGAGTGGTAGCGTACAACTGTATTTTTCTTTTGATACTCCATGAGCTGTACTCACTTCAAATGGCTCTTGTTTTAGAGTGTTTTTGAAAAATTGGAAAGCTATTGATTTTTTAATAAATGATCTCGTACTTCCAGTGTCAATCAGCATCTTTAAATTGGTCTTGGGATCGTGGATGTACGATAGTTCGTTTGTGTCGTCTTCTATATGCATTATGGAAAATGTCTTTTTAATGTGGTTAGTCCTAAAAAATGATTTTGGGTATGATTGTCCTCTTGAGTGAATCCGCATGCGTTTTCCTCTTGCGGGGAATCATCAAAGTCTATGTAGTTGTCAGGGTCCTCTTGCGGTTCATAATCTGTTTGTTCGGTCAGATAAGAGTTAGTCATTTGTTCAGTCAATCGATTCATAGTTTGATCGTAATTTTCCTCCTCTATTGGTTTCCCTGTCATCTGATAAAGTCTATTTTGTCTAATTGTGTTCCCTGTTTGACGTGTGGAAATGCTCATTGGTTCTGGTTCAAATTTTTGATGAACTTTCAATGGTGTGTAGTTGTTAGACTGTCTCGGTTGTTGATTTTGCTGCACGTATGAGTTAGGTTTAGTAAATTGGTTAGGATTATTTTGGTAGTTGGGCCTATAATTTTGGAAGGTTTGTTTGTTAGGAAGGGGTTTGCGAATAGGCGGGTATTGTGGGGCCCTAGGTGGAATGTTCTGTTTAACATTTTGAAATAATTTGTTATTTTTAAATTGAAAATCGTTAGTAAGCATATTAAGTGCTTCGCTAAGAGAATCTGGATTTTTGGTTCGCATTAGCGATCCTACAGGTTCATGTAAACCTCTAAGGAGAACTCTTAAAGCTAGTTTCTGAACATATTCTATTAAAACATCTTTGGCCAATTGTCTTTGTGGCTCTTTATTAACAAAAAATGAAATTTGTAAATTTAATAGTTTTTGAATTCTTTCATAAAATTTAAAAGGTGATTCGTTATGCTCTTGTTTTAACTCAGCCATTTCTAAATTTAAGGTAAAACAATCTCTTTTGTCTGAATAGCTGGTTAATAATACTTTTTTAACCTCATACCAATTATATGAATTTGAGTTTACAACCATTTCCAATGCTTGGCCTTTTAGTTTAGCTAGTATAGAAGAAAATAAATATTCATTTTGAAAATCCTCTGGATTTTCGCTTACATAAAACTTATTTACTACTTTGTCACATATAGAAATAAATCTGTGGAGCATAGTGGGCTCTCCACTATACTCAGGAATCATATCTAGATATTCTTTCTTTAATGTTGGCGTTGCCATTTTAAAATATTATTTTCTTTAAAATAATAAAATTAAAAATCAATTATATAAAATTAAAAAGTATTTACTCTACTTTTTCTTAATTTTATATCTTAAGATCTACTTACAAGTTGATCCAAAATACTTTGCTCATTTGAACAACTTTCACTTTTCACTTACACGATATTCGCTCGTGTTCTTAATAGATATGCGCTCTATTAAGTGGTTGTAGATATTCACTCTACTTAAGGTTTCCTCAATTAACGGTTAAAACCGACGGACGTTATATTCGCTAACTTCCTTGAGGTGTCCTACCGACTGCGCCAGTTACGTTTTATATTAAGCAAGAAAGGTTTGTAAAAATAAAAATCATTTTTAAAAACCTTTCTTGCTTAATATAAAACGTAACTTATATGTATTATAACATAATGTTTGAGGCTAAAGAATAAATTCATCTTTTATCCAAAAAGAAAAATAGTTGAAAGAAATATTAAGCCAAATCGACCAGAATAGTTCCTAAAATTACGGACAAAGTACTTAACCATTGTTCTATTTCGAGTGTAGTAATAAAGGGGCTAGGGAATCTCTAACAAAAGAAGGGTCCAACTATTTTAAGATAGGACTTTCCAAAGACCTTTAGAGAAGTCTCTTTGTTAGTGGGTGTGGGTATAACCAAATTAACTAAAATAAGTAAGGAAGGAGAGATGACGCGGTGTTGAAAAAGGAATTGATCAAGGGGTATTGGAGGAACTTCAATAGAGGGCAGACGTATTGGTGGTGGGAGGGACAAGTGTTAGTAATGTTAAAAAGGTGTAAATTGTTTTAGTAAATTTAGGGAAATGTAATTTTTTGTATTTGTGTAATTTAAAAGGTAATAGTGCGACGTAAATAAATTAGGAAAATTATGTGAGTTATGTGAAAATGTAGCGAAGCAGTATCAAAGGGTCAAGATCTAAGGAAACCAACAAACAATAAGTACTTTCTTTTTTTACATTAAAATTCGCCAACAGAGCTTCATAAACAGTAAATTCAGAACAATTTTAAATTCCTTAGTATAAATAGTATGCAAGTTTTTTCACCACGTTCTAATTTATAAAAAGATTCATAATAACGAACCCAGAGAAGGAGAAATTGACACTGTCATTATTAAACTGTATTGTAATAACCTAAAGCCTCAAGAGTCCACCTTTTTTTTGTAATTGTAATATTAGTTAAGGAATCAATCTTGTCACTAAGTAGTATTAAGGTAAATGGGTATAATATGTATTAATTATGTGTCAAGAATAAGTGCAAGTGATGATAAAATTGATATTGGTGTTAATTAATTAGAAACCTGAAGGTGAGACAAAAGAGTGTTAAGGTAATTAAATATATAACCTAAAGGAAAAGTTATATTTTAAATAACTGAGGTTATAGAATTTGGCGCCCAACTAATAGCAAGTGTTAAATAGAAGTGGTGAATATAAATAAATAAATTTAAAAAGTTAATCATAAATTGTTAAACAAATGTATTAATCTGTTGGCTTAAGTAAGAGTGTTAATTAAGGCAATTTAATAAAAAACTGTGAACGTAAATCAGACATTACTGAATAATATTAGGGAAGTGACTTTAAATGATAGAAAATAATTAGGTATATGAATCAAATTGTAAAAGAGCTAGTTGGTAACTGTACTCCAAGTAGGAGAAATTTAGAAAAATTAAATAAAATGGAGGATAATAACCGAATTAAACAATTAGGGCAGACTAGGAACAAAGCAGACTTAGTGAGTGATAGAGGATGTA
This sequence comes from Prosapia bicincta, assembly GCA_036971475.1. Classification (NCBI taxonomy): domain Eukaryota; kingdom Metazoa; phylum Arthropoda; class Insecta; order Hemiptera; family Cercopidae; genus Prosapia; species Prosapia bicincta. The sequence continues at coordinate 157,994,667 of JBAIZL010000004.1, forward strand.
TAGGGACAAATTCGTCAGTAGATGAACAAAATTTGGGTGTGGGGACAGAGACGAAGGTTAGGACTAGTGTAAACACCGGAATAGATATGGTACAGATGATGCAATTCTTAAATGCGCAGTTTGAAAATACTCTAAGTAAAATAGATCAAATGCGTAATAAAGTAAGGAAAACTAACCAAGATTTAATTAGCAATTTAGATAAAATTAATGACAAATTAGATAAAATCAATATTAAGGATACCGAAATCATAGAAGAAGTTAAGGAAATTATTGATTAAACAGTTAAGAATAGTGAAGACTTTAAAGAAGAAATTAAAGATGTATTAGTTAAAAATAAGGAAGAATGTACGGATGAAAGCTTAGAATTAAGCAGTAAAATAGATATAACCGAACAAAATTTAAAAGAGACGATTGAAAAAAGGATCACAAAATCGGAACAAACAACACAAACTAAATTAGCGGACGTGGAAATAATGTGCGAAGATCAACAACAAAAACAGACGTGAGATTTAAATACACTTAAAAATAACATGGAACCACGTATTATTGACAACCCCAAGTTCAACCATTTAGACGACAACCTTAAGCAAAACCAAAATCATTTAACTTCAGTAGAAATTCGAGGGGGACATGTCAACATGTTATATTACGTGGAACAAAAATTATTGTATTTTCAAGATTTATCGCCTAAAAAACGAGTTGTATGGATAATTAAGAAATTGGACAAAACCTTTTGACCTATATGTTGCAGGAACTTTATTCAGTAGAGATTTAAAAAGTAAAGGTGCATTTGTGAACCTAGCTACAGAATTACACTTTCAACAAAAGGAACACTTTCGGGTAACATCACACCATAGTCCAGGCCAATTAAGTCAAAGACACGAAATTAGACAAAGATATGAAATTAATCGTTTTGTGAAGGAACTAAGACAGCCAAGTGTAATTAATGAAAAACCTTCAGCGCCAGGTCAATTTTACCGTAGAAACGAAAATACCCCATTTGAGAGAGGAAGACACCTGCAATAGTCAAGGACAATTATCAAGGAAGGACAACGGGACCCTTATGTTAACCATATGTGTGTATGTGTGCGTGATTGTGTGTATGTGTGTATGGGTGTGTGTGTGTGTGTGTCTAAAGTCAATTCGATACAAAGAAAAATTACAATATAAGGTAAATAAAGGAGTTTTCATGGGAGCACTAAATAAACTATAATAAAAACTTTACAATGACAAGGTTTAAAAGAAGCAGCGTGGCGCTGGGATACTTCAGGAAGGTAATGTGGCAGGTACTTAGCTTCAACTTGATGTGATCTTGGAGTCTAGAAAGCAGACAAAAATTCTTTGGCGTCAAGTTTTTAGAAATCGAACTATAGATTGTAGGTAAATAGTCTACCCGCAAGATTTTCCAACAACCTTCATTTAGTATTTATACGTCTTATTGCGCCAACAATAAAAACACGTTTTAAGACTTTTTATTCTTCACCATTTTGGAACAATCTTTGGTGAATTTATGACAATCAAAAACTTTTAATTTTTTATTATCTATATTAACATAATGGCGAAACCATGCTAGAGCAACCACAGTGAGAGATAAATGCCACATTTATATTAACATAGAGCTACATCTTTATATTAAATATTTACAAAATCTAACAATAATTCCGAAATCAAACTGATTTTAGTTAATCGTAAGTCTTTTTCAACATCAGTAAAACAAAAATTGTTTTAAACATAAACAAATCTTCAACTTTTATTTCATTATACGTCCTATTACGCCAACAATATAAACATGTTTTAACACTTTTTATTCTTCACTATTTTGGAACAAACTTTGGTGAATTTGTTATATTTAAGAACTTTTAATTTTTTAAATCTTTATGTACAATGATTGTGATTTTTATGTACAATGATTACAATCTTTATGTGCAATATAGTGCAACCAAACTGATTTTAGTTAATCGTAAGTCTTTTTTAACATCAGTAAAACAAAAATTGTTTTATTATAAACTTAAACTTAGATCTTTAAGTTTTATTTCATTAGAACAAAGTATTTAAAAGAATTCAAATTTTAATTAAAATCGCAAATTTACTAAAAATAAAGTAATTATTTAGAAATATTTCCTAGCATAAAGCTTTGCATGAAAATATTTTGCCAATTTTGAAGTGGAAAGCTGCTCATTTGGTAAAGTCATTAGATAAATGAATCTTGTTTATATTGAGTCCTCCGGTGGTGACGGCGGACACCCTGAACTGAAGTAGCACCACCACATACATCGAAGAGATCCACAATATCTGAAATAAAGAAGAAACTCAACAACGAATACACTGAACAATACGATTTAACTTAATGGTATGCCATAAATAGAGATAGAAGCAATAAAGCTTTAGATGGACTAGAATGTGCCTAATTATTTAAGTCAATGTATAATTGACGGACATACTTGTAGTACAGTTACAAATTGTGAGGACGTATTAGGATATGCCCTTATTTGCTTAATGAAAATATAATTTCCGAACCCACTTATCTAAGTGGTAATTACTGGCCGTAAATGTTTCGGCTCCATATTGTCAAGACCTTAGCCAGAGCCCTCAAGGTTAGAAACGCCCAACTCTCTTGGACGTTGCCACTTTTGTGCATTGCAGTGGCGGCAACTCTAAGCACTGTCTGTGTAGAACAGTTGTCTATAGACACGACGAATTTAAATAGGCTTTTTTCTGTTTTAATAGGCTTTCGGTTTTATCTACTTCTAAATATAGCTGCGCACTTCTAAAATTCTCTGAGCAATTCTTGCGGCTTGCTCATATAAAGTTATATCTTGCAATCCTGCAAGCTCCTTAAAGAACATAGTTCTGTAACTAAATAATAAACAAGTAATATAAGCACAAACATTTTTAAAGTCAATTTCTACTAAGAAAAAAAAACTGATTTATAAAATAATTACAATTAAATAAATAAGTAACATAACCTATGTCTAAAGTCAGCTGTTCTACCAAATAACCTATTGCATAAAATCAGCTGTTTTTTGAAATCATATGTTATCACTTATTTCGTGTTGAATATCACGAAATAACTATATTGCATACCTTACCCTTTTGTTTAAAGTTAATTTCCATATACAAATAAAATAATTATTTCCTTAAATTTAATTAACGAGTCAGTATTTCAAAAATATATTATTAACATCAAGTGTCCACTAAAAGTTTAAAAAAATGTATTTGAACTTGAGTGGATGAATAAAAAGTATTTTATTAATAAATGTTTGAAAAAGTTTTAAATACAAAGTATAGTGAAATAATAAAAGGAATTGAAAAACTATGCTCTTCTTCGATAAAAGCATCTATCTAAATTTATGTTCTTGATTTTGTGAGGAACCTAATAAAATGTATAATAACTTGTCCAACTCACCTGTGTAATGGTGTGTCTGTCAACATTGAAGTATCCGTCGATGTTTACCATTTGCGGGCTCGCTTGCACAGCATCCAGCAGGAGTTCCACCTTGGACAAAGACCTTTGTACAGATGTAACTGTAGCAGTTTATTAGTGGTATACAAATATTGCAGTAGTTTAAAGCTAACTAACATCTGTATTTGACTCCACACAGATGTTACGTTGAGGGTATGTTTAAGTAGATTTCTAGATATTCAGTATATTTGTTCAAACTATGTGATGACATATTTTTTAACAGAACCAAATTCTATTACACTTTAGTTATGTAAAGTCACATAATGACGATTGAAAAACATAGAATTACAGAAAACATAATTACAGAAAGCAATTTCAAGTCAAATTGTGTGCATTTTGTGGATTAACGTTTAGTCTGATAATACAAACTGAAACAGAATTATATGTGGTAGAAGCAATCTGTTACCTATTTCATAAACGCGGTGTATTAGCGGGCTGGAATAAATAATGCATATACTGTTTGGTATAATCAAGACGTCAGGTGGAAGAGATAAATCTTTCTCGTACATCAGCTGTTTTATTTACGCAAAATGCCAGTTTTTAGACATAAATATTTCATCAAATGTTTGATTTACCCAAAATGTCAGCTTTTAGAGATAAATATATTTTGAACTGTATGATTTACGTAAAGCGTCATCTGTTAGACATAAATAATACATCAACTGTTTGATTTACCCAAAATGTCAGCTGTTGGACATAATGTATTCATTAACGGTTTGATTTACCCAAAATGTCAGTTCTTAGAAATGAATATTACATCAGCTTTTTGATTTACGTAAAGCGTCATCTATTAGACATAAATAATACATCAACTGTTTGATTTACCCAAAATGTCAGCTGTTGGACATAATGTATTCATTAACTGTTTGATTTACCCAAAATGTCAGCTGTTAGAAATGAATATTACGTCAGCTTTTTGATTTACGTAAAGCGTCAGCTGTTAAACATAAATACTACATCAACTATTTGATTTACGCTTTGCCAGCTGTTACAATTAAATGGTTTATTAGCTACTTGATTTACGTCAAATGTCAGTTCTCAGAAATAAATAGTACATCAGCTGTTTGAATTAAGAAAAACGTCTGCTGTTAGAAATAAATACTTCAACAGCTTTTTCATTTACCAAGAACGCCAGCTGTAAGAATTATATATTACACCAGCTATTAATTTAACCAGAACGCCAGTCGTAAGAAATAAATATTCCATCAGCTGTTTGATTTACCTAGAACGCCAGATGTGATAAATAAATATGAGAAATAAATATTCCATCAGCTGTTTGATTTACGCAACATCAGCTGTGATAAATACCTTTTGAAGGTTTTAATATTAATTTATAAACTATAATATTTATTAATCATTGTGAACTATTTACTATTTCTGCGGAAGTTTAATGTAAGGATAACAATAAGAAATACAAAAACCAGTCAATATTATCCTAAAAATGTGCAAATGTGGAGGAAACAAGCAAGGGGGAAACTACTAATGTAGAAAAGCCTATTTGTAAGCATAAGCTTTCCCCATCTTATCCCCGAGACACATAGAAATATTAAATGCAATATAATTTTAAGAATCATAGATATAAACAAGACAACAATCAGAACCAAATTGCCTGCATAAGACAAGTCTCTAGACGGAGCTTGTCACGAGTCCTATTTCCAAGGCAACCTGTTTGTAATAACAACCAAGTATTTTCCCAACATACCTCCTGTCGTGCCCCTTCCTCCAGCGGCAATAACTTGCAAGACAAAATGGCTCGCAACAAGTCTGCGCCCATCTGTAACAAGACCAAACATATAGACTTTACAAATACATTGCATATTATACTTTTTATAAAAGGCTGATAATATAAATTTTGTTAGACGATAGGGTTTGAACCTGGGCACATACTTAGTTTATAAATAACAAGTAATATAAGAAACACAATTTTAAAGTCAGTTCCCATTTTGGTCCACAAAGAACACTTTAACTTTAGCTAAGATTTGATGGATAATTGCAATTGATATAAATATGTATATAAATATGATAGTATCACAATATTAAGAGGCAAAATAGAAAGCAAAAAAAAAAATCAATTTAAATCATCAATTAATATTTCAATAACTGTATTAACATCTAGTGTCATTCACTACAACTTGAATAAAAATTATTTGAACTCTAGTGGGCAAATAAAAGATATTTTACTAACGATTGAAATTTTGAAAAAGTATATAAATAAATATGTATAATGAGAGTGTGAGCTAATAGAAGGAATTGAGAAAAAATTAAAATGGTCCTAGAGACGTGATAAAATTGAGGCTGAACAAATAACTGATTCTGAAAATAAAATGATTTAAATTTCTTTCTGAATATGTTTAACCTTGGGGTGGGCGATGAGTGTGTAATTGACAAACCAATGTGTTGATAGTTTGCAAAGTTTAATTCTCCACAAAGTTTAAACGTCTACCTTTTGGCTCATCATGTAGGCTCCGTTACTGTACGCTGCCAGGAAGAAGAAGGATATGAACTGACCTATCACAGAGGTAATTATCGTTTCTAAGTGCAGAATCGCCGCCGTAAAACCTCCGTAACTACACACGATGAAAATCATCAGGTTGGAAATAAATACAATTAGCATTGACAGCTTTATTGAACTGACCAACTCTGCACTCAAGTCGAATAATTCCAGCCACAGCCGACGGAGCGCTGCAATCTGTTGTCTCGATGGATTCTTGTTCAGCGCCTGCAAACAGACCATTACTTTTGTAGTATGGTACATGGGTTTGTACAACTTTCAATGTAAAATTTACTGCGATAAAATATGTAATAGTGTATAATTAACGAAATCTGTATAGTGACTAATTGTTGAGGTAACATTAATTGGTTTTGTGATCTTGAAGGTTTCGCGAAAATGCCATTATTTATGTCACGTTATTTTTGCGAATGCACCACCTTGACCGAACCGACGAGAAGCACCTGACCATCAGTAAGGTTGTACTGGTCCCAAGTAGTTCTGGAAATACTGTAGTGTCGTATAAGATTTGGAAATGTTGTCATACCGTTAAGCGTCAACAAACAAGGAAATATTGTAATGTTTGGAAATGCAGAAAAGTGTACTCAAATACATACACTCTTCGTTGGTTAAACGCGAGAAAATCTCCTGTAAAAACCATGGTATGGCAAACAGTTCAAGTAATAACAACTTATTTTATGGGCGAAGCTTTCAAAAGCAACGAAGAAGTTTTCACTAAGAAATCGCACTCACCTTTAGTAGCAAATCGGTCACAATGCACACGGTATGGATAATGTACGTACAGCCACAGTACCAATACAGCACTTGTACAATGTTAATGTAGGAGAGGATGAAGTAGAGAACGGCTATTTTCAACGTCAGATTTGCAGTGGAAAAGTGATGATCCAAGAAGATAACTACCGCCAACACCACCCCAGAGGCGGTTAGTGTGGCCGGAACGAGGCGGGTCATGGTGTGTGGGAGCGGGCGCCGAGCGGTTTTCTTGAACTTGACCTGTCAAAGAAAATATTATTTGCATATAACCAATGTTTTTTTCTTTACAATTTATTTTTATAAGGACAGCTTTGTTACACTAAAACGAGTAATATAAAAAAAATATGTCAATTCCTACTTAGGTCAACAAAAAACTTTTGAAGTTGGTTATTTTTTATTCAATAATTACAATTACTATAGTAAAGTAACATAACCTAGGCGGTAAAACATTATTATTAAGAAGCTGTGTCACCCATTGCAAGTTTAAAAAAATGTATTTGAACTAGAGTAAATTGATAAAAAATATTTTATTTAAGCATAACAAATGAATGCTTAAATATATGTATATATATATATATATATATATATATATATATATATATATATATATGCTGATACTTATTCCTTCACGGATTGAAAAATATGATGAATAATTATTATCTGGAGTACATCCGTTCGTTCTGCAGTGCATAAAATCGCAGTTACGACGTTTCGCTAGAATCTCATCTAGCAATGACGAGGTGAACCCAACAACAGTTGAAGAGCGAGAGTGCGTATTTGTATTTAAAAATTTGAATTTTAATTGTTTAATATTCCTGATGATGTTGGTACTGGTAGCCAACGAAAAGCTTTGAATTATAAATTCAATTACACTTCTTGTATTTGTATTTTGACTTAGTTCTTTATTAATACACAAGAATACATATTGCAATATATATATATATATATATATATATATATATATATATATATATATATTTGCATATAAGAAGCGTCTGAACTAGTAGAAGGATTTGAATTAAAACTAAGAAACGATAAAAACCTTTACCTTATGTTCAATTACCTCTAGGTGATCAGTTCCAGATAATTATTACCCCCAAAATATTGTGTACAATTCCTAGTATTAGGAAAATAAAACCCCTTGTAGGGACACAGGCAGGTCGTTCTATTAGGACAGTAGGGATGCCACAGGTCTAATCAACTATGGCCCATAACCATCCGCCCCGATTCCTTTACTAAACATGCCCATCTAATTCCTTAAAGCTTCATATACTTTATCATAGTAAAGCCCTATTCCCTACCCATAATAGTTACGAATCTATCACTCTCTATACAACATCCCCTTCTGTCTACGAAAAGAGGTTAGAGGAGGGAACCGCTTCGTCTTTCAGTTCAGGGTAGTTCCTACATACCTAACTTCTCACCTTTTTGTCATTCCTAACTGTGCATTATATATATATATATATATATATATATATATATATATATATATATATATATATATATATATATATAGAGAGAGAGAGAGAATATTCTTGAATGGAGTAATTTACTATCTTGCATTACAGCCTTCAATAAATTTAGTATTTCGAAAACACGCCGCTCTTAGGGTTGAGCGGTAGCGTCGACACAGTAATTAAACACTATTCATTTGACTTTGAGTGAAAGGTTTTATGATGTTTTTACTATTCATTATGCATGTAATGTTGTTTAAACGAAGGCATATATTTTATATATATAGCGCCCATATGAAAGTTTGTGGGGGCGGGGGCTAAACGTGGAGGCATCTCCTACAAAAGAATAAAGTTGCTAAACAATTCAAAATTTAACCTTGTTTAACCTATTACTTATAAAGTACTAGGCCATGGTACTTAATGTACAAAGAAGATCAACATATTAATCAAATTACTTTTAAAATCGTGATACATAGAAACTAGCAGGAAGAATATTTTTTAATTTTAATATGATTAATTTGAATATTATGTAAATATTTATAGAAAACACACTTTTTTTTTATATATACATATTCTAGTCCTAGGTCATGTCCTACAATTCATTAATACAAAACAAATTCTCGAAAAATTACACTGATCCACATATATTATGATGTTTTCTTTGGTTTTAAAGCTGGTGGTAAGCTAGCTTCCCCCTGATATGGAGACACGTAAACATTACTCACGTTGTAGTGTCGCCAGTGGTTGATGAAGCTGACAACCATTCGAGTCTCCAACGCAGTACACACGACTGACGTCGCAGTAGGTACGAAGTAAATGAACCGCACCAAAAAGCGTATGACGGTGTCGAAGGGTTGTTTCATTTGCGTAGCCATGTTGACATTCAGGGCGATCATGTAAGAAAGGTATGTGTAGGTCATAGAGAACGTAACGCTTTATAAGGTGTAGCTGGAGAATAAGGCGCACTCACAATCACCTGCATAGAAAGAAGACGTTAGTGTGAGTAAAGAAAGCGTGTGTGAAGTGAGGGAGAGAGACGCGAGAAGTAGGACTGGCCTTAGATTGGGACAACCACCCCTAACTCGGCCGCTACGTAACCTAGGACTATAAGGGTAGTTTTGGATGACGTAGGGGTTCACGCCTACCTGATCGTAGCCTTAGGGGTGGTTTTGACCACGTCCAGAGGGGTGGGGGGTAGTTTTTCGAAAAAAAATTATTTTCAACCCACTAACCTAAGCTAGCCAAATTTGATCAAACCTAACCTAACCTACGTGTGGGGGGTGATCTCGGCTACGTTTAGGACCATCTCCGGGGGGTAGCTCAGGGGTGGATTGGGGGGTGGGGGGTAGTTTTCGAAAAAATTTTGGAAAAACGTGTCTTGACTGATAGGGAGGGCCTAGAGTGTATTATCGTGACGGAAGGGGTAGTTTCACCTAAGGGTAGTTTTTCGAAAAAAATTATTTTCAACCCACTAACCTAAGCTAGCCAAATTTGATCAAACCTAACCTAACCTACGTGTGGGGGTGACCTCGGCTACGGTCAGGACCATCTCCGGGGGTAGCTCCGGGGGTGGATTTGGGGTGGGGGTAGTTTTCGAAAAAATTTTGGAAAAACGTGTCTTGACTGATAGGGCGGGCCTAGAGTGTATTATCGCGACGGAAGGGGTAGTTTCACCTAAGGGTAGTTTTTCGAAAAAATAAAATCCGACCCACTTACCTAAATGATTAAAGACGACTCTGAATGACCTTGAGCATGGACCAGGGGCCTAATTGACTACGTCTAGTGGTGGTTATTGGATCCAACCCAACCAACCCATAGGGTAATATCAAAAGCATGCAGGTCCATGAAGGCGGGTCTGAATGAATGAAGGCGGCTCTGAATGACCATGATCATAGACTATGAGGTGTATTTGACTACCTCTAGAGGTAATTAATGGAAAAAAACCAAATCAGGCATATGACGCAACAACCCCCGGGACATCCTCCCCGGAGGTAGCTACCGGCGTGGGGTTATCTTAAGATATAACTGTTTAATATATGAAATATCAACGCTCGAACGACTCAGAGCCCACCCTAAAATGAACGGTATAACCCAGGGTAATGAGGGATACAAGTTGAATGTTAAATGCCGCGTAGGCCGCTCACTCGAACCCTGACGGGCCAGCGCCTTAAAAACAAAATATCTAAAAACATACCAGGTATAGCAACAGAGGTATCTAGTAGGGCCCACCTCCAAAGGTAAAAAAATAAACAGTGTAACAAAGCCTTATCGCTTGAGTGAATACGTTTGACCTACATGTGCAGGCATGCAAATCCCTAGAACCGCAAAGACAAATAGCTACCGGTGGTCTATTTTCATATTATAAAAATAATAAGCAGTTACCTGTACAAAAAAAATAAATATCTTTGCAGATAAGAGAGCAAGAACCTGGACACATAGAAGAATCAAATACGTGTGCAGACAGAAGAAGCAAGGATCTGGACATATAGAAGAAGCAAAGACCTGGACGGATAGGAAAATAAAGGACCCGGACAGGTATACGAGGCAATGCTTGGGCAGATAGAAAAAACAAGGATTTGGACAGGTAGACGAGGTAGGGCTTGGGCAGATAGAAGAAACAACGATCTGGACAGATAGAAGAAGCTAGGACACGGATAGGTAGACGAGGCAAGGCTTGGACAGATTGAAGAAGCAATGACCCAGAGAGATTGATGAGGTAAGGCTTGGACAGATAGAAGAAGCAAGAACCCGGACAAATAGAAGAAGCAAATACCTGGACTGGTATACGGAGTAACGTCCCGGACAGATAGAAGAAACAAATATCTGGATAGATAAAAGAACCAAGGACTTCGGCACGTAGAGGAACCAAGACTTGGACAGACGGAAGAAGCAAGGACATGAACAGATAAGAGAAGTAAGGACCTGGACAGATTGAAGAAGCAATGACCCAGAGAGATTGATGAGGTAAGGCTTGGACAGATAGAAGAAGCAAGAACCTGGACAAATAGAAGAAGCAAATACCTGGACTGGTATACGGAGTAACGTCCCGGACAGATAGAAGAAACAAATATCTGGATAGATAAAAGAACCAAGGACTTCGGCACGTAGAGGAACCAAGACTTGGACAGACGGAAGAAGCAAGGACATGAACAGATAAGAGAAGTAAGGACCTGGACGGATAGAAGAAGCAAGTACCTGGACAGATAGAAGAAGCAGGGATATGGACAGATAGGAGAAGCCTTGCCAGATAGGAGGAGGTCCTTGACCTGGACAGATAGAAGAAGCAAATACATGGACACATAGAAGAAGCAAAGACCTGGACAGATAGAATATGCAAGTACCAGGACAAATAGAAGAAGCGAGTAGTTGGACAGATAGAAGAAGTAAGGACTTGGACAGATATGAGAAGCATGGACTTGGGCAGATAGAAGAAGCAAGTACATGGATACATAGAAGAAGTAAGGACCTGGACCGATAAAAAGAGCAAATACCTGGACAGATAGAAGAAGCAAGGACCTGTACCGATGGAAGAAGCAAGTACATGGACTGATAGAAGAAGCAAAGACCTGGACCGATAAAAGAAACAAGCACCCGGGCAGATAGAAGAAGCAGGTACCTGGACAGATAGTAGAAGTAAGCACCTGGACAGACAGAAGAACCCAAGGCCTACATATATATATAATCAGAAATCAATGTAAATAATCAAATAGCCTCAATGGATATATCCTATAGCTGCAAATGTATCTAGATATAAAGGTATATATGGAGAAACACTAATAAAGAGGCCTATCACAAAACGAGAATAAATATATGTTATAAAACGATCCTAAAACGAAGCTAAGCCAACATGCATGCTATCATACATATTCGTATATACCGTGTTAAGCCAACATACGTGATAGTCCACATAATGTATTAAACAAATATGTAAACCTGCATACATACTATGCTAAGCCGACTTACACGAATCCCTAAATGTGCCTACTATGTCGGTAAACCACCGGCCAAAGCCTATATGATCTAAGCCTGACACACATTTACACCTCGTCTATCGGGTAGAACCTGACAACTGTATAATACGGGAAGTACTATATGGTATAGCTAACAACGCATAACCTATCACGCCCAAGACGGTCAACAAATATTACAATATAATTAAAAAAAAGTTACGCAACCTATATACCTACAGTGCTAACCAATATAGGCATATATACTTTGTTAAAACAGCATGCAATATACTCTAAATAGCCATATATACGTTATTAAACCAATATGCAGGTTAACCTATACACCCTGTATTAGGCCGATACCCCACGCAGGCTTATATACTATGTTAGGCCCACATAATGCGTTAAACAAACATGTGTGTAAGCCAGCATACATATTATGCTAAGTCGACAAGGGCCTACAAATTATAACACATTATATCCAACGCATAGTTTAGCTAAAGGGCTATCACACACTATCCTACAGGTACCACATAATACATGATCAATAACACATAGTATCCGATGCATAGCCTGACGAAGGGTTAACATATGGTATCCAGAGGCCTCGCTAATGATTAACACATTGTATCCATAAGGCCTACTATGTCGGTAAACCACAGGCCTAAGCTTATATGATCAGAGTCCGACACACATTTTCACCCCGTCTATCAGGTAGAACCTGACAACTGTATAATACGGGAAGTACTATATCGTATAGCTAACAATGCATAACCTATCACGCCCATGACGGTCAGCAAATACTACAATATAATTAAAAAGAAAAAGTCACGCAGCCTATATACATAAAATACTAACCAATATAGGCATATGTACTATGTTAAACCAGCATGCAATATACTCTAAATAGCCATATATACGCTGTTAAACAAATATGCGTGTAAACCTACATAAATACTATGGTAAGCCAACATGCATGCTATCATACTGTGTTAAGCCTAAATACATAATAGAATACATAATGTGTTAAACATATATGTGTGTAAGCCTGCATAGATATTATGCTAAGAAGACATGGGCCTACAAAGTATAACACATTATATCCAGTGTATAGTTTAACTAATTGATATCACACACTGTCCCACAAGTTGCCCACAAATTACCCGATACATATCCCGGTTAATCATTATCACATAGTATACGATGCAAATCACGACTAGGGCTAACACAATATATCCAAACCATAGCCTGACGATAGGTTAACATATAGTATCCGATGAGAAGTATGAATACATAATATCCGCTGCATAGCTCGGCTAAAGTTCGTCATATAGCACCCGAAGTATAGCTTGACAAACACATAGCATCTCATGAGTGGCGTGATATAAGGTAACACATAGTATCCGATACTCAGCCTAGGATCGAATATGACGTCATCCAGGTGGAGAACAAGAGGGCTGTATTGTTGATACCGAGTTCAAAAGGGCTATGGTGGCTAGGACCTGTGTAGGCTAGATCAAATAACCAACGTTTCAACTAAACTACTGTCTTACGCGTCGTTTAACCAACCAACATACGCGAAGTTCAAACGAACAGCATTGACACCAAGTCCAAATAGGCTATGGCGGCTATGCCCAGATCAGCGTTTCAGCTAATCAAAATGAAAAACTTACGCTAATCAACCAACATCTACACCGAAGTCAAATGGGTTATGGTTAGTGAAGGCACCGGCAAAAGCTTTAAGCCCTAGACATAATTATAGCTATCAACGCATACCAAAATAGCTATGCAGAAACCGTCAAGGCCATTACACATATTGTCCAGGTATGTTCTCCATCAAACCGAGACTTTAGACACCATCTCTGTAAAACAGCTACCAATTTATACTCTACCACAATAGGTATGTCAAAACTGTTACCGACTCCTAATCTAAGACAATGGTTACGTAACGCCCTTTATCAATTTAAGACCTTAAGCGATATCTTCGTAAAGACAGCCACAATAGTTACGTTAAAAAGAGCTACCGATGCTCACCCTACCATAAAAGCTACGTACAGACGGCTAGTATTGTATAACCTATCACAAGACTTATGTAAAAACAGCTATGCATAACCTGTCACACAATAACTGCGTAAAGGCAGCTAACAATGCCTACCCCTTTAAAATAGCTACGAAAAGATAACAACCAATACATACCCTATCATAATAGCTATGTAAAGACAATAACTGCGTAAAGGCATCTAACAATGCCTACCCCATTAAAATAGCTACGAAAAGATAACAGCCAATACATACCCTATCATAATAGCTGTGTAAAGACAATTAAAGATGCATAGGCTAACTCGTTATTGACTGCTACTAAATAATGAACCATCACACTAGCCTCGTAAAGACAGCTACCAACATCACAATAGCTACGTAAAAACAGTTATCGATCAATGACCAAGATAATACTTACGTAAGATCTATATCAGTGCTAAGACAATAGCTCCGTAAGGAAAACCTACCACTCATGAACTACGACAACAGCAAGGTATGGACGGCTACCAATGCATTACTTATCACAGCTACCAACACATAACTCGTCACATTAGCTAAGTAAATAGCTCTACCAGTGCCTAGCCTATCACACAGGCTAACTGAGGGGTCACTAACTAACCCATCACAATATCTCTGTACACGGCAGAAGGCGTGATGATCCTCATCTTTATCCCACACCCAACAGTAGGTTAGGTTAGAAGCACTCTGGCCAGCTTAGGTTAGTGGGTTGAAAATAATTTTTTCTAAAAACTACCCCTCTAGACGTGGTTGAACCCTCCCCCAAGGCTACGATCAAGGTCACATCGACCGCCTGCATCATACAAAACCACCCCTAACTCTGTTACACGGGCTGATATATATATATCATACATGGTATTTATGCGAGTTAACTATCAAAGGTTGGTCGTATCTCCATCAACGGGCATCACTGACCGGTGCTTGTTTCTTTTATCGGTCCAGGTCTTTGCTTCTTCTATCAGTCCATGTACTTGCTTCTTCCATCGGTACAGGTCCTTGCTTCTTCTATCTGTCCAGGTATTTGCTCTTTTTATCGGTCCAGGTCCTTACTTCTTCTATGTATCCATGTACTTGCTTCTTCTATCTGCCCAAGTCCATGCTTCTCATATCTGTCCAAGTCCTTACTTCTTCTATCTGTCCAACTACTCGCTTCTTCTATTTGTCCTGGTACTTGCATATTCTATCTGTCCAGGTCTTTGCTTCTTCTATGTGTCCATGTATTTGCTTCTTCTATCTGTCCAGGTCAAGGACCTCCTCCTATCTGGCAAGGCTTCTCCTATCTGTCCATATCCCTGCTTCTTCTATCTGTCCAGGTACTTGCTTCTTCTATCCGTCCAGGTCCTTACTTCTCTTATCTGTTCATGTCCTTGCTTCTTCCGTCTGTCCAAGTCTTGGTTCCTCTACGTGCCGAAGTCCTTGGTTCTTTTATCTATCCAGATATTTGTTTCTTCTATCTGTCCGGGACGTTACTCCGTATACCAGTCCAGGTATTTGCTTCTTCTATTTGTCCAGGTTCTTGCTTCTTCTATCTGTCCAAGCCTTACCTCATCAATCTCTCTGGGTCATTGCTTCTTCAATCTGTCCAGGTCGTTACTTCTCTTATCTGTTCATGTCCTTGCTTCTTCCGTCTGTCCAAGTCTTGGTTCCTCTACGTGCCGAAGTCCTTGGTTCTTTTATCTATCCAGATATTTGTTTCTTCTATCTGTCCGGGACGTTACTCCGTATACCAGTCCAGGTATTTGCTTCTTCTATTTGTCCGGGTTCTTGCTTCTTCTATCTGTCCAAGCCTTACCTCATCAATCTCTCTGGGTCATTGCTTCTTCAATCTGTCCAAGCCTTGCCTCGTCTACCTATCCGTGTCCTAGCTTCTTCTATCTGTCCAGATCGTTGTTTCTTCTATCTGCCCAAGCCCTACCTCGTCTACCTGTCCAAATCCTTGTTTTTTCTATCTGCCCAAGCATTGCCTCGTATACCTGTCCGGGTCCTTTATTTTCCTATCCGTCCAGGTCTTTGCTTCTTCTATATGTCCAGATCCTTGCTTCTTCTGTCTGCACACGTATTTGATTCTTCTATGTGTCCAGGTTCTTGCTCTCTTATCTGCAAAGATATTTATTTTTTTTGTACAGGTAACTGCTTATTATTTTTATAATATGAAAATAGACCACCGGTAGCTATTTGTCTTTGCGGTTCTAGGGATTTGCATGCCTGCACATGTAGGTCAAACGTATTCACTCAAGCGATAAGGCTTTGTTACACTGTTTATTTTTTTACCTTTGGAGGTGGGCCCTACTAGATACCTCTGTTGCTATACCTGGTATGTTTTTAGATATTTTGTTTTTAAGGCGCTGGCCCGTCAGGGTTCGAGTGAGCGGCCTACGCGGCATTTAACATTCAACTTGTATCCCTCATTACCCTGGGTTATACCGTTCATTTTAGGGTGGGCTCTGAGTCGTTCGAGCGTTGATATTTCATATATTAAACAGTTATATCTTAAGATAACCCCACGCCGGTAGCTACCTCCGGGGAGGATGTCCCGGGGGTTGTTGCGTCATATGCCTGATTTGGTTTTTTTCCATTAATTACCTCTAGAGGTAGTCAAATACACCTCATAGTCTATGATCATGGTCATTCAGAGCCGCCTTCATTCATTCAGACCCGCCTTCATGGACCTGCATGCTTTTGATATTACCCTATGGGTTGGTTGGGTTGGATCCAATAACCACCACTAGACGTAGTCAATTAGGCCCCTGGTCCATGCTCAAGGTCATTCAGAGTCGTCTTTAATCATTTAGGTAAGTGGGTCGGATTTTATTTTTTCGAAAAACTACCCTTAGGTGAAACTACCCCTTCCGTCGCGATAATACACTCTAGGCCCGCCCTATCAGTCAAGACACGTTTTTCCAAAATTTTTTCGAAAACTACCCCCACCCCAAATCCACCCCCGGAGCTACCCCCGGAGATGGTCCTGACCGTAGCCGAGGTCACCCCCACACGTAGGTTAGGTTAGGTTTGATCAAATTTGGCTAGCTTAGGTTAGTGGGTTGAAAATAATTTTTTTCGAAAAACTACCCTTAGGTGAAACTACCCCTTCCGTCACGATAATACACTCTAGGCCCTCCCTATCAGTCAAGACACGTTTTTCCAAAATTTTTTCGAAAACTACCCCCCACCCCCCAATCCACCCCTGAGCTACCCCCCGGAGATGGTCCTAAACGTAGCCGAGATCACCCCCCACACGTAGGTTAGGTTAGGTTTGATCAAATTTGGCTAGCTTAGGTTAGTGGGTTGAAAATAATTTTTTTTCGAAAAACTACCCCCCACCCCTCTGGACGTGGTCAAAACCACCCCTAAGGCTACGATCAGGTAGGCGTGAACCCCTACGTCATCCAAAACTACCCTTATAGTCCTAGGTTACGTAGCGGCCGAGTTAGGGGTGGTTGTGCTATTCTAAGGGCAGTACTACTGCGAGAAATAGCAAGAGGCTTGAGATGCGACTAGTGGAGGTTGAAGGTTAGGGAGCAGTCTAACCCTCTCTCGTCTCCAGACTGGGAAAGTGTGAGTTTGGTGGCTCTCGAGGTTTTTTAGGGTCTGAGAACCGTGACAGTGGCTGTAGGAAGGAATGAGGAATCCGACCTGTTGCTAGAGAGAGGGATATATAGACGGGTAATTGAAGGACTGGATGTTTGATGGGTGGCAAAGGACACATTCGAAGGCGCACCAATACATACCATACCAGCGATACCTGACACTGAGTCAGCAACCCAAACCACTCAAAATGTAATGTTGGCAGCTGCGCATTAGGCGAAAACATCTTTTGCTATGTCCCGCGAATTATACGTTGCTTTACATGTGATAAAATTGTAAATTAAAAATTTATTGCTACCGACAAAATTATAGATTTGGTAATTGATATCAAAGACTGGTTGTAGTAGCTCTTAGTTAATATATAAGTGAAGTTTAGTAACAAATGTCTCTATGTTATTAAACATTTACCTAGTTTAATAATAATTAAAAATCAATATACTAGTTGGGCACCAATTTGTAATTTGTACGGATTAAACTTGTAACACACTTTAGTTGATGTTACATATTAAATTGGCAAGGTTCAGAAAACAAACGAGAATGTATTCAAAAATTTGTAATAATGTACAACTGTATAAAAAAAAATTGTAATGTATGAGAAATATTTTAATGAGATCTTTGGTTGTTAGTGACATCTAACGGAGAATTTTAAAACGTGTATTAAAATCGGGATGCGCCCCCCGGATGCGCGGTAGGTAGGAAGGTTGCTCGCCATTAAAATATAAGGCCTCTCTTTTAGCCAAGATGTAAAGGGCAACGGACGTGTCCGAGAGCAAGAAAAATTTTTATTTTGTTTTCAAAGTTTAATTTAAACCTCCTTTTTAAAACATGTTATAATCGTGAGATAGAAGACAGCGTACGCAACCAAGTACAAGATGGGACGCTGAAGTTACCGATGACATTTCCTGAAACTTTCCACGAGGAGGACGCGAGGTTACCAGATGCGAATCTGGTAGCTTAGGCAGCTAAGTGAACGATTTAAGACTTTAAAGATTTATTTCAAAATTTAAAACGTTATACAGCATAACTCAAACTAAAGACCCTTGAACGTTTCAATTCATATACATAACAGTAATTTACGCACACTTTGGTGCAATTGTGTTCACCTTGAATTATGAAATTTGATTATAAAAAAAAGGGGAAGTAAACTCGAGTGTAGATTCATTTACAGCCATTGATTGATTAATTGTTGTTAGAATGTTATCCTTAAAAATTCATAAATTAAATATTAAATGTCCGTAACTGAATGTCAAGAAATTTGTATCATGATTGTAACTTACCTTTTGTTTGCTGAATAAAAAGAGTATAATTTGCTTTAATTGCATTTAATCGAGTAATTATTTAACCAGCACACAATTCTTGCATTTCAAGTTAATAAGCCTTAAGATTTAATTTAATGAGACTCTTCTAATTTAAATGATTTAATCTTGTATTTAAAGTATTAACATGTAACGGAGTTCTACCATCAAGGCGTTACAGATAGATGGTTATTATTACGCCTAAACTGTAAGCTAGAACTAAAAATTAAAGCTTAAACTAAAAGAATTTAAATTTAATAATAACGTTACAAAATGTGCAACTCTGCTGTTTGGGCAAAATTTGAAATGTAAAATTGTAGGCTGGCTGAAAGAAAATTAAAAATGGCTGCAAATGACCGATTTAATTAAATATATTCAAAAAAGTAAAAAACCAAATTATTATTCATTAATCATTTAACAGTGTAAGTTTTATAAAATGTATAAATTGAACGTAAAAGAAAGTGGCTTGTGGACTGTGTAAACAGTATCGTAAGATAAGGGAGAAACCAGTTTTAACCTGTTTTTACTTGTATTGTAGTCAAGGTCAGAGACTCATGTTGTTTGAAATATGAATCGTAATGTGCCTAGTAAAGTTTAGATTTTTGTAAGTTTGTGCATGGCATTGAAAGCCGGTCGTAGAGTACAATTGTTTACACAGCTGCAAGTCCGATGTCAGGCAAGTTAGAATTGATTGCCCAGGGTTTGTATAAACAAGTATCCAGCCTGAGGTTCAATGTTTGCGTAAAGCTTGTTTAAATATTTCGAGTTTGCTTGACTTTCTGTATAAAGGATATATTCTCGTTAGTTTTCTGAAAGCAATTTTATTAAACAAAATGGCTTTAATAATAGACCTTTGGTCGAAAGAGGAATTAAAATATAATAAAAAAAAGAAAATTATAATTGAAGTTAACAGTGATAGGATCTTAAAAGTATTGTTTAATAAAAAAAAAATAATAAAGTTATGAGTTAATTTTAAAGGTATTTAAATTTAAATGTATAAGTTGTGTAATAGTCATATAAAAATATTTCAAGCAAAATTTATCTTCTAAAATAGTTGAGATTTTTTTTAAAATTTTAAATTTGGAAATATGCAAGCTTATTTTAAAAAGAGGAATAAATTAACAAGGAAAATACGAATGTGCCTTTGTACAGAATTTATACTCCACGACAACACTCACATTGTATGTCAAAGTGCACGTTGACATACTATAGATATTCTACATGAGAGAGACTAGGACAAATCTCAAAACACACAATACTACACCGATTCAATGACTTATGGGGAATCAACAGACTATACACTTGACCAAAATTGTGTATAAATGTGCAAGCATAGATTCCGTTTAATTTCAATTCTTGTTTGTAAATACTAAGAGCTTAGCAAAAAAATAATTAATTCAATTTGTTTACAGAAAGATTTGAAAGAAGTTTTAAGATGTAACAGAATACATATAGTCCTTTGTGTGTCAACATCCTAGCTATATGATTTTTAAATTAAAATATGGGTTTAAATTTAAGAATAATGTAATTGGATTTTTAAAGTATGGGTTTTGAAATCCAAAAGAGGTATAAGATGTACGAAATATTGTAGAGATAACGAAAGGTTATGAGGCAATGGTACATGCTTAAAGTTGTAAATGGAGAGGAGAATATGTAGATAAATAGCGTCGATGATATAGAAAATTTTTTTGCTTACAGGAAGTAAGCGGTAATCACGAATCCTAGAGATTGGATTGTGAATAATATAGCTAGGGCATATGGGAGGTAATGTTGACAAACAAAGAGCAATTCGAAACAGAGTAATTTTTGAAAGAGTAAATTTATTAAGAATGAAGAATGTAATTTTGAAATTAGAAGAGAGATAAAATTGTGTGCTTATGGAATTAAAATGTTACAAGAAGTTTAATTTTGAAAAGAAAATATTTTCAAGAATGCGATGTTTTTAAAATTTTATGTTGTAAAATAAATAATTTTGAGAATTTATAAGACAAGTTCCTAAAAGTTAATTTAAAATAAGAAATGTTTATTAAAGGATTTTTAAATCTAAATTAAATTTATTATAATATATGTATGTCAAAGATCAATGGAAATAATAAGTGAAAGTGTTTTAATGCAATGAAGTAACTAAACAACATTGTGTAAAGGTATAATAGTATGTGTCAATACAAAATATTTTATGAATGTAAAAGAAAAGATGATTATAGATTTGTTTGTTAAAAAGTTTAATTTTTATTTGGAAAGGATAATAAATGCAAGAAATAATTTTGTTTATATTATGTTAATGTCGTATAAAAAGAAAATTTTTTTTTTCGTTAAACAAATTTGTTATAATTATGGAAATGAAAGTAATAATAAAAGGGTTTATGATATGTTTCTTTTAAAGAAGAATAGTTTGGTTGCTGAATTAAAAGTCATTAATAAATTATAAAATTAAATCAAAACATTCAGTAAAAAAAAGGGAAGAAATGACACAATTTTTTTTTCAAGAGGGGGGAAAAATATGTAACACACTTTAGATGATGTTACATATTAAATTGGCAAGGTTCAGAAAACAAACGAGAATGTATTCAAAAATTTGTAATAATGTACAACTGTATAAAAAAAAATTGTAATGTATGAGAAATATTTTAATGAGATCTCTGGTTGTTAGTGACATCTAACGGAGAAATTTAAAACGTGTATTAAAATCGGGATGCGCCCCCCGGATGCGCCGTAGGTAGGAAGGTTGCTCGCAATTACAATATAAGGCCTCTTTTAGCCAAGATGTAATGGGCAACGGACGTGTCCGAGAACAAGAAAAGTTTTATTTTGTTTTCAAAGTTTAATTTAAACTCCCTTTTAAAACATGTTATAATCGTGAGATAGAAGACAGCGTACGCAACCAAGTACAAGATGGGACGCTGAAGTTACCGATGACATTTCCTGAAACTTTCCACGAGGAGGACGCGAGGTTACCAGATGTGAATGCAGCTAAGTGAACGATTTAAGACTTTAAAGATTTATTTCAAAATTTAAAACGTTATACAGCATAACTCAAACTAAAGAACCTTGAACGTTTCAATTCATATACATAACAGTAATTTACGCACACTTTGGTGCAATTGTGTTCACCTTGAATTATGAAATTTGATTATAAAAAAAGGGCAAGTAAACTCGAGTGTAGATTCATTTACAGCCATTGATTGATTAATTGTTTGTTAGAATATTATCCTTAAAAATTTATAAATTAAATATTGAATGTCCGTAACTGAATGTCAAGAAATTTGTATCATGATTGTAACTTACCTTTTGTTTGCTGAATAAAAAGAGTATAATTTGCTTTAATTGCATTTAATCGAGTAATTATTTAACCAGCACACAATTCTTGCATTTCAAGTTAATAAGCCTTAAGATTTAATTTAATGAGACTCTGCTAATTTAAATGATTTATTCTTGTATTTAAAGTATTAACATGTAACGGAGTTCTACCATCAAGGCGTTACAGATAGACGGTTATTATTACGCCTAAACTGTAAGCTAGAACTAAAAATTAAAGCTTAAACTAAAAGAATTTAAATTTAATAATAACGTTACAAACTTAATGAAAGACTTCCCAATTGCTGTTTTCAGTACCTTTGTCACTTTCCCAGTAAGGCATCCGTCCGAATAGTCGAAGTAACACGAAGAAATACTTGAACTGTTCATAAAAGGGATTCTGCTCCTGGATGTGTTCTGCAGTAGCGACGCCATGGTTGCTGGGGCATTCCCGTCTTCTGCAAACACAGAAACAGTTTGATCTTACCGATAACAAAAGTGTTATGACACAAAAGATAGTTTGTTAATAAACAAAACATGTGTGTAGCAGTGCATGTAATGGCCTCTACATTCGGCGAAACGTTATTTCGCATCTTAGTAAAATAATAATGTAAATAAAACGAAATGTTTTATGACCGAGCTCAACCTATAACACTGGTGATAGCTACCTACCTGGCCGAAACGTCTTAGTTCATTAACTCACGGTCTTTCGGCGAAACGTTATTTCGCATCTTAGTAAAATAATAATGTAAATAAAACGAAATGTTTTATGACCGAGCTCAACCTATAACACTGGTGATAGCTACCTACCTGGCCGAAACGTCTTAGTTCATTAACTCACGGTCTTTCGGTGAAACGCTATGTCGTATTTTGGTAAATTATAAAGTAAGTAAAACAAATTTTTTACGACCGAACTTAACCGATAACACTGATGATAGCTACCTACCTGACCGAAATGTCTTAGCTCATTAGCTTTTTTAAGACTTTGTACAAAGTCCTAATTTCATAAATTGAAAGCGTTTTCCACTTAATACAAATTTACAATTACTTTAGGTTTATTCTGGTGTTGAAAAGTTTAATTAAAAAAAGTTCAAACTAATTAAATTGCACTTAGTTCTATACATACATACATATATATATATATATATATATATATATAATAATACTATATATTAGTATTTTTTGTTATATAATAATAAAGAACAACTGCGGTTATTCAAATATTACAAGAATTGTTTATTCTATTTCTCTCTCTCTCTCTCTCTCTCTCTCTCTCTATATATATATATATATATATATATATATATATATATATATATATATATGTATATACTTTAAATATGGTGATAAGTTTCTTGTAATATAGTTATGGTATAGAAATATTGTATTAGAAATAATGGGAATAATATCTGAATTAAATTTAATCTTGTATTTAAAATACTTTTATTTAATATTATATATATATATATATATATATATATATATATATATATATATATATATATGATAAATTGTTACTATCCTGAGTAATCGATTCATTTTGTAGTGCATAAAATCACAGTTCCGACGCGACGTTTCTCTAGAATCTCACCTAGCACAGATGATGCGAACCCTACAACAATTGAAGAGCGAAAACCCAGCCAGGGTTTTCGATACCGCATTAAAGGAAATCAATAAACAATGAAAAATAAATAAACACTTTTGTGGAGAAATCGTTCAAATGACTTAATTCTATCGCTAGTTGAAAAATGTAAAGGGAGATTTAAAAAAATGAAACATATTAAAGAATAAATAAATGCTTTTATTACATTGCTAAAGTTAATTACAAGGTAATTTTTGGATAACTAACTATTTATTAATTTACAGATAAGTGTGGCTAATATTATTTATACCCTTGACATCCATGAAAGCGTCCATAATAAGTATTGAGTTCCCTAATAAGCTATTTCTGCGTAACATGCACTGTCATGCCCTTATAATGTAAACACTGCATCTATTTACGCCTAACCAACCCTTTATATCGACTTACCGCTTCTAGTAATTTCTCCTATTAGAAGGTTCTCGGACAATGTAAATGTTGTGTCCGTTCAAGTGTCACTTGACGCTTCCAGTAATTTCTCCTACTAGAAGGTTCTCGGACCATGTAAATGTTGTATCCGTTCAAGTGTCACTTGACGCTTCCAGTAATATCTCCTACTAGAAGGTTCTCGGAGAATGTAAATGTTGTGTCCGTTCAAGTGTCACTTGACGCTTCCAGTAATTTCTCCTACTAGAAGGTTCTCGGACATGCAAATGTTGTGTCCGTTCAAGTGTCACTTGACGCTTCCAGTAATCTCTCCTACTAGAAGGTTCTCGGACAATATAAATGTTGTGTCCGTTCAAGTGTCACTTGACGCTTCCAGTAAATTCTCCTACTAGAAGGTTCTCGGACAATGTAAATGTTGTGTCCGTTCAAGTGTCACTTGACGCTTCCAGTAATTTCTCCTACTAGAAGGTTCTCGGACATGTAAATGTTGTGTCCGTTCAAGTGTCACTTGACGATTCCAGTAATTTCTCCTACTAGAAGGTTCTCGGACAATATAAATGTTGTGTCCGTTCAAGTGTCACTTGACGCTTCCAGTAATTTCTCCTACTAGAAGGTTCTCGGACAATATAAATGTTGTGTCCGTTCAAGTGTCACTTGACGCTTCCAGTAATTTCTCCTACTAGAAGATTCTCGGACAATGTAAATGTTGTGTAAGTTCAAGTGTCACTTGACGCTTCCAGTAGCTTCTCCTACTAGAAGGTTCTCGGACAATGTAAATGTTGTGACCGTTCAAATGTCACTTGACGCTTATAGTAATTTCTCCTACTAGAAGGTTCTCGGACATGTAAATGTTGTGTTCGTTCAAGTGTCACTTGACGCTTCTAGTAATTTCTCCTACTAGAAGGTTCTCGGACAATATAAATGTTGTGTCCGTTCAAGTGTCACTTGACGCTTCCAGTAATTTCTCCTACTAGAAGGTTCTCGGACAATATAAATGTTGTGTCCCTTCAAGTGTCACTTTACGCTTCCAGTAATTTCTCCTACTAGAAGGTTCTTGGACAATATAAATGTTGTGTCCGTTCAAGTGTCACTTGACGCTTCCAGTAATTTCTCCTACTAGAAGGTTCTCGGACAATGTAAATGTTGTGTCCGTTCAAGTGTCACTTGACGCGTCCAGTAATTTCTCCTACTAGAAGGTTCTCGGACATGTAAATGTTGTGTCCGTTCAAGTGTCACTTGACGCTTCTAGTAATTTTTCCTACTAGAAGGTTCTCGGATAATATAAATGTTGTGTCCGTTCAAGTGTCACTTGACGCTTCCAGTAATTTCTCCTACTAGAAGGTTCTCGGACAATGTAAATGTTGTGTCCGTTCAAGTGTCACTTGACGCTTCCAATAATTTCTCCTACTAGAAGGTTCTCGGACAATGTAAATGTTGTGTCCGTTGAAGTGTCACTTGACGCTTCCAGTAATTTCTCCTACTAGAAGGTTCTCGGACATGTAAATGTTGTGTCCGTTCAAGTGTCACTTGACGCTTCCAGTAATTTCTCCTACTAGAAGGAGCTCGGACAATATAAATATTGTGTCCGTTCAAGTGTCACTTGACGCTTCCAGTAATTTCTCCAACTAGAAGTTTCTCGGTCAATGTAAATGTTGTGTCCGTTTAAGTGTCACTTGACGCTTCCAGTAATTTCTCCTACTAGAAGGTTCTCGGACAATGTAAATGTTGTGTGCGTTCAAGTGTCACTTGACGCTTCCAGTAATTTCTCCTTCTAGAAGGTTCTCGGACAAAATAAATGTTGTGTCCGTTCAAGTGTCACTTGACGCTTCCAGTAATTTCTCCTACTAGAAGGTTCTCGGACAATGTAAATGTTGTTTCCGTTCAAGTGTCACTTGACTCTTCCAGTAATTTCTCCTACTAGAAGGTTCTCGGACATGTAAATGTTGTGTCCGTTCAAGTGTCACTTGACGCTTTCAGTAATTTCTCCTACTAGATGTTGCCCGGACAATATAAATGTTGTGTCCGTTCAAGTGTCACTTGACGCCTCCAGTAATTTCTCCTACTATAAGGTTCTCGGACAATGTAAATGTTGTGCCCGTTCAAGTGTCACTTGACGCTTCCAGTAATTTCTCCTACTAGAAGGTTCTCGGACAATATAAATGTTGTGTCCGTTCAAGTGTCACTTGATGCTTCCAGTTTCTTCTCCTACTAGAAGGTTCTCGGACAATGTAAATGTTGTGTCTGTTCAAGTGTCACTTGACGCTTCCAGTAATTTTTCCTACTAGAAGGTTCTCGGACATGTAAATGTTGTGTCCGTTCAAGTGTCACTTGACGCTTCCAGTAATTTTTCGTACTAGAAGGTTCTCGGACAATGTAAATGTTGTGTCCTTTCACGTGTCAGTTGACGCTTCCAGTAATTTCTCCTACTAGAAGGTTCTCGCACAATGTAAATGTTGTGTCCGTTCAAGTGTCACTTGACGCTTCCAGTAATTTCTCCTACTAGAAGGTTCTCGGACAATGTAAATGTTGTGTCCGTTCAAGTGTCACTTGACGCTTCCAGTAATTTCTCCTACTAGAAGGTTCTCGGACATGTAAATGTTGTGTCCGTTCAAGTGTCACTTGACGCTTCCAGTAATTTCCCCTACTAGAAAGTGCTCGGACAATATAAAAGTTGTGTCCGTTCAAGTGTCACTTGACGCTTCCAGTAATTTCTCCTACTAGAAGGTTCTCGGAACATGTAAATGTTGTGTCCGTTCAAGTGTCACTTGACGCTTCCAGTAATTTCTCCTACTAGAAGGTTCTCGGACAATATAAATGTTGTGTCCGTTCAAGTGTCACTTGATGCTTCCAGTAATTTCTCCTACTAGAAGGTTCTCGGACAATGTAAATGTTGTGTCTGTTCAAGTGTCACTTGACGCTTCCAGTAATTTTTCCTACTAGAAGGTTCTCGGACATGTAAATGTTGTGTCCGTTCAAGTGTCACTTGACGCTTCCAGTAATTTTTCCTACTTGAAGGTTCTCGGACAACGTAAATGTTGTGTCCGTTCACGTGTCAGTTGACGCTTCCAGTAATTTCTCCTACTAGAAGGTTCTCGGGCCATGTAAATGTTGTGTCCGTTCAAGTGTCACTTCACGCTTCCAGTAATTTCTCCTACTAGAAGGTTCTCGGACAATATTAATGTTGTGACCGTTCAAGTGTCACTTTACGCTTCCAGTAATTTCTCCTACTAGAAGGTGCTCGGACAATATAAATGTTGTGTCCGTTCAGGTGTCACTTGACGCTTCCAGTAATTTCTCCTACTAGAAGGTTCTCGGACAATGTAAATGTTGTGTTCGTTCAAGTGTCACTTGACGCTTCCAGTAATTTCTCCTACTAGAAGGTTCTCGGACAATGTAAATGTTGTGTCCGTTCAAGTGTCACTTGACGCTTCCAGTAATTTCTCCTACTAGAAGGTTCTCGTACATGTAAATGTTGTGTCCGTTCAAGTGTCACTTGACGCTTCCAGTAATTTCTCCTACTAGAAGGTGTTCGGACAATATAAATGTTGTGTCCGTTCAAGTGTCACTTGACGCTTCCAGTAATTTCTCCTACTAGAAGGTTCTCGGACATGTAAATGTTGTGTCCGTTCAAGTGTCACTTGACGCTTCTAGTAATTTCTCCTACTAGAAGGTTCTCGGACAATATAAATATTGTGTCCGTTCAAGTGTCACTTGACGCTTCCAGTAATTTCTCCTACTAGAAGGTTCTCGGACATGTAAATATTGTGTCCGTTCAAGTGTCACTTGACGCTTCCAGTAATGTCTAAGGACTAATTTTAACATTACAAGATAGTGACTCATGTGTACGCAGAAGCCTGCAATGACATAAAGCTAGTGCCATACGAGAACTCAAGAAAAAAACTAGTTAACAAAGAGGTGTCAAAAAATGTACCGAACAGTAAAATTTCCCGAAAAATTAATAAGAATAAATGGCTTTTATAATAAATTTATTCGTTTTCGGGTTCACGTGGTAATTCACGGTTGGGATCTTGGCGGTTACATTGTGTCCCGTAATAAAAATGGGAGGTGACACAGCTCAATGTTTCATAAAGTAATTAGGTTGGAATAAGAATAAATTGAAATCTTTGACATGTGTTTGAATAGTTCATCAAGCACATTGTAGTCTAATCATTTACTGAGCGTTATATATGGGGTGCTGTCTATTAAAAAAAATTCACAAATACACACACTCACAAACACACACACACACACACACACACACACACACACACACACACACACACACACACACACACACACACACACACACACACACACACACACACTCACGCACACACACGCACACACACACACACACACACACACACACACACACACACACACATACACACATACACACATACACACATACACACACAAATATATATATATATATATATATATATATATATATATATATATATAATAAGGGTTCCATTGAGGTGAATAATAGGATAGCAAATGCCACTAAAACCTACTTTGGATTACGCACCTAAGCAGCCAGTATTTAAGTACAAAAATGATGCTGTATAACTTGATGATCGGTCCCGTACTATGATGCTGTGAATGTTGGTGGAAGAGGAGAATAAGTGTTGAAGACTGCGATGTGCAGGGGATGTGGCCTGGATGGAGTGATGTACCCAGAAGCCTGTTAAATGGAACTACCTACAAAATGACAGCAAATGGACGTCCTAGGTCATGGATTGCGTCGCTCTGGATGCCAGAGCTTTGCCGAAAGGGTGTCTGAACTCGAAATCAGCAGCACAGGATCGAGCTACCTTGCGAAGGCTCATTGAGGAGGCCAAGGTTCACATCAGACTATAGCACCATAAAAGAAATATATATATATATATAATTATATAATACGTTTTCTTGTTTAATAATTTAAAACAACATAGGTTATTCAAATACAAGGATATTTATTAATTTATATTATTTAATTTTTATTATCAATATAAATTAATAAATATTCTTGTATTTTAATTACTATGTTCTTTTAATATATATATATATATATATATATATATATATATATATATATATATATATATATATATATATTTATATATATATATATATGTGTGTGTGTGTGTGTGTGTGTGTGTGTGTGTGTGTGTGTGTGTGTATGTATGTACGTATATATACATACACACAAAATATAGGTATATAAAACCATCGCGTATATGAATGAATATCTAGGAAGATCTTTAGTAGATTACTAAACGCTAATGCGATCCGGCCAGCAGAAGCCCTTTGTTACAACTTACAATCTACAAGTACATACCTCTTGCCAAACATTTACAGCTTCGTTGTGGCTGCGAATCACGTTCAGCTCAGCGCTATAAACTGAGTCATTTACAATCAATCGACGCCTTGTCTACTTTACTATCTCCTTGGATACCGGTAACTAACATGAATAATGCATTAATTAAATTGCATGCGAGTCTGAATTCACGTAACCTACATCGGCTATCATTTTGTGTCAATCAAGTAGGCGTTACCGGTCGTGGGAAACTAAAATATTGTCTGTACCAAATACAATCCCCAAATATTCTTAAGGAGGGGTAGTTCTTAGGATATAATCTAATCGCAGGAGCCAGCGAAACTTGATTACGGTAAAGTGTTTATAACTAAACCGGGCGGGCGGTAGAACCTGACGGCATCGTATGTATCTGCAAATAGGTTTAATAAGGCAGACTAGAGGCTTAGTATGGTGACGTTTAAAGGTGATGAGTTAGTCGCGTTTCATTCAGTGACACGTCTTTCCGTCTATATAGGAGTCAACTTGAGGTTATAGTTCGCTATACCAATCTGTCTTTAGCCCTTAAATAGTTTATAATCGAGTTATTAACCTAAATTGTAATGACTATAACGGTTAGTCCTTTTCAAGGCCTCCCTAGACATCTAGCTGCCCAACTTGTACGTTATGGTATTCAAGCAATGTAGGGGTCAGATTATGCTCCATCCACCTGTTGTTACCTTATGTGTAATTATAGATATGCATTGCCACAGGTTTAGTCTCGTGGTGGTTGAAAAAGCAAACAGAAATTTGTAACCGTTATAAGAAATATAATATATGGTGCGATCGAGATAAAAAATATACCATTCAATAATTTGGTCCTTACAATTTCTAGTTTTGTCTATTGATTCAGTGAATTTAATGGTGGTAATTTATTGACGCACGTGTAAGGTAGTGAATGAAATATAAGAGAAATACTAAAAATCAGGCTTAGAAATTTCAACAGAAGAAAAGAAAAAATGTGAGTGAAGAGTCAGAGAAGGAAAGTATGAAAAGAATATAAAATGACGTTACAATATAAGAGAAAACAGTAAAGCGAGATTGAGAGGTTCGCCCTAAAGGAACAGGATTTATTGATAAAGAAATTAGCTGAAAAGCTAAAAATAAAACGTAGAGAACTAGAGAGACTTGAGAGCAGAGGGAGAAAAAATTCTGTAAGTCATGTAAAAGTTAGAGACAAGAATTTTAACACTTAAATAAAGGTAGATATTAAAGAACTCTAAGCGCGATAGTTGAAAAATTCGTTTTCGTGAGTAAGAGAAATGGTTTTGCTAAGTAATTTGAATTTATAAGTAATTATTGCGTAACTGAGTAAATACGTTTTAGTTTACTTGCTGACGCGTTTCGGAACAGTCGTTTCATTTACGAAGCCCACCTTCTACTGCCGGTGACAACGCAATCATACGCCTGCAACCTTTAACTTTCACCGGCAGTAGGGGATCGGCTTCGTAAAGAAACGATTGTTTCGATACGCGTCAGCAAATAAGCTAAAACGTATTTACTCAGTTACGCAATAACTACTTTAATCAGTGAATTCAAGATAATTACAACAAATAACTTTAATAATATTATTTTAATTTTTACAAATATTTTTTGTGTTAATTAGGTTTATTGTATTATTTATTTTTGAAATTAGAAATATTTAAAAAATTCTATCAACATAGAACACTGGTAACGTTTTTAAAGAATGTTTAAAAATTTTACAGAAGAAAGTGTACGGTCTCAATAAATGAAACTTAAATGGGAGGACTCTGAGCAGTAGTCACGCGCCATTTTCTTTTAATAATGTTACTGAAGCTTACAGTGTGCAGGCGTAGTAGGCATGAAAATAAATGACGCAATACGTTGTAACGTCTCCCCGTAACAATATCTTCTTATATCCTGAACAAACAATTATGTGTGATCCTACTTACTGTCTGGTTTTAAATTTTGTATGTTTTTTTTTTGTTGCAGAAAAAAGTGAAATAGTAGAGGGTTCTGCCAGTTTCAGAGATGTTGCGAGTTCTCTGTAACCTCAGGTATAGCAATATTACAATATCATCTAAAGATTAGTAAATCTACACACGAATATTTAAATACTCGCTAACCTAACCATATTTATAGAGATGATATTTTTTAAATGTCGGAACGTTAGACTTTAAATTTCTTATGGTAAATTTGTCTCTGAGTTGATC
This sequence comes from Prosapia bicincta, assembly GCA_036971475.1. Taxonomy (NCBI): domain Eukaryota; kingdom Metazoa; phylum Arthropoda; class Insecta; order Hemiptera; family Cercopidae; genus Prosapia; species Prosapia bicincta. The sequence goes on from JBAIZL010000004.1 coordinate 158,026,563, forward strand.
AAAACCGTTCTACTAATACCTAGTTATTAAAGTTGGTTGCTGCAATCATCTTGATTTCACTGATTAAATAATAGGTAGTTATTTAAAGAGGTACGTACTAGCAGTTTAGGCTTCGTCTTTGTAGCTACAGTTTCAAAACGCAGTACGCTTTCACTTAGTTCTTTAAGTAGTTACCTAATGACACGGTGATGATATACTATAAAATAAATCCCCCACATAGTCAAACGATCACAGCCAACCTATGCATCAAGTCCTATCCATCACGTCTTCCCTGGCTACAGGATGCAAACGTGCAAAAGGGAAATTAAATTCTATAAAATTCCGATATGAGAGCTTGAGTCAAGGAATGCCTTAATGACTACAAAATGCCTGAGCACTTTGTAAAGTGACTCGTCACAGATAGCAGTGGAATGTCTGGTATGTCGGCCCTCTGAATACCGAAAGGCGCATTTAATACCTGCTATATCCGAAATATTAGACTCGTTCGTGTGATATTTCATTTAATAACCAAACATTTTCTTTTTCAAACAGTTTGATAAGTTATTTCATTTACTGTTTCCTTTAATTCAGTTTTACGGATACGTTGACTGCTTTCCACCCCCCCCCCCCCTGAACAAGTGTTAAACTCTCTTCATGGATTCAGAATGTCTTCGGTCTGTCCAACTTTTAATTTCTCCATGGAAAACCTTTACCTATTTTGAATATTCGGAATAAATTTCTATGAACTATAGTTTCTATCTTCTTGAAATAATTCCAACTCTGGCTTGGTACTACGGTTGCTTGTAACGGGTAAACGTTTCCTGATACCGATGGAGAGTAGGTTACGTTGAAAGATGTGACACTGTAAGCGTAATCATTCCTGATATTTCAGACCAAAGATTTTAACGCCGCTAAATTATTCCTATTTTCGCAGGCTTTATAGTTATGCTTAGAAAGCGATAGTATTTCATTACTTGATCATCTAAAGCCACATTATGTTACGCTAAGGTGACTATAATTTATATATTATAACATGTCACTCCTCTTAAAGAAATAGTAATGAATGTTTGCGGAAATAATTTACCAAGTAAAGTTTTTATTAATGTCAATAATTCATATATTGATTAATAACTGACCAGTTTTAATATTAATGATAATGTATTTATTTGAGAACACAAATCTGTCTATTTAACTGACTGAATTATTAGCAAAAAACTAGCTGGCTACTTACTTAACTGAACATTAATGACCCTAAATTTTAATTCTGTTACACTAGAAATTCTCAAGTATGTTACATTGATTATGTAATTCATTAAGATAATATTAAAAAGCAGAATGTCAGAATAAAAAAATGTCTAAAATTTCGATTTTGTAGGAGACACACACATAGATAGATGCATGGAAGCTAACTAAATAAGTCTACATTCCTATGATTGGTCAAGAATGAAGTAAGATTCCTAAATTCAAGTCGTTTTTAAACCGACATTTTTTTTTAATATTCGTCTCATGAAATATGTATCGCGTTTGCTTTTGTTTAATACTGCACGAGTTGTACAGGGCTTTGCAAACATTTCATTATTCTACAACTCTCTACTTTTTCTTTTAACAACGGATAAATAATTTATTTTTCATCAGACCAATGATTACAGTGTTGAACTTTTGTCGGTTAGAAATGCAGGAATTAAAACGTTTTACAGAGGGCAAAGCTCGATGTATTACTAACATTATTTTTTAAATTACATAGCTTTCATTCTGGTTAGAACACAGTAAATGTAATAATTACACAATTTTCATAATATAATAATAATAATAATAAAACATTTTCAATACATTACATGACTCTAAGTCGACAATAGTTATTCTTTTAACGTTATTCTCTGCCATCTGGATTCAATATAAACACGAGGATTTAAGCAATAGAGGATTAATTCCCAATGTTATTCTATTAGTTAGCTTCAGGGGTTGGATCTCTTAAGTACACACCCTTGATTTATTAAGCTTACCAACCCTAATAACGTTTCCCTGCAGACATTCAAAGCGCATACTTGTTTGCACCCGGTCTCCTGGAGGCAGGAACTTTATTATCAAAGCCTTAAACTGAGGAATTTCAGTAGGCAACTGTTGACGGCAACGCAACGCAAACTTGAGTTTCTTTTTCACAGCCTATAGAGTTGCATGGGGATATTCATAGGGAAGTGATAGCAACACGGCTAGCGGGTGACACAGAAACTAGAGTTGCTCCAGTCACGACATGCTGTAAACTCGTTGCTCGGTTTCTGAGTTGCCAGCAGTATTTTTTGTGTTGTGTATACATTTCTCAAGTATGCCTTCGTATTTAAATAATTATTATTTTTATTTGTATAATTTGTGTTCCTGTTTCTTTGAATCGTATTTTATTATACTGCTATAGTATGTCAGAAAAACAAAATATTGCTGGTTCTGGTCATGATTTGTGTGCCCCCAAGAACTTCAAAACGATATGAATGAATACTAACAATTTTTTTGAAAATATATCAAATCGGCACTTGAACTATACAATTTAATTTGTTTAAAAACTAATTTTTATTTCACTGCAATGTAATGTTATTTTAAGTTTTGCAGTTACAAATAAAAAGAAATACATATTAAATGAGCAATTAATTTTAGTTGAGTGTTATTGTTAATTTTTCTCCAGCAGAAATCGGTTCTCGCCAATTAGTTGTATTTTTCTGGATGTTTTCAAATATACGACTGAAAAGGTAGTCGTAACTGCTAATGCTCATACGATAATAATAAAAAAAATTGGTCTGGGTAAATGCATAAGTTTTGCACAGCAATGTATTGACTCTGTCTGGCATGAATGACGTTATAGAGGTGTAGGGCTACACAGAATTGTCTCTTTTTGTAGCTGAACTATAGGCGTAGGCTGAACCACGGTTCCAACATTCGCTGCCAAAAAGCATCTAACAATTGTCAAGGTAGAAGTTACATGAAGGAGTATATAAATAGTAAACCCCCTGGTTGACAAGGAAAATAAATTAAGAGAGTCGTTAAGGTGTCATTAGACGAAAAGGAAAGTACAAACTGTAGTCATATCATTTACAAACCTTCTGATGATACCGTCCGTATTAAATTTTTATAACCATCTTATTTTCATGCTACTATGTTTTTACCATATATATATATATATATATATATATATATATATATATATATATATATATATATATATATATATATATTAAAACAACATAGGTTATTCAAATACAAGAATATTATTTATTTATATTCAAAGCTTTTCGTTGGTAAACAGTACCAACATCATATGATGTTGGATGATGCTTTTACTGTTTACCAACGAAAAGCTTTGAATATAAATAAATAATATTCTTGTATTTGAATAAGCTATGTTCTTTTAAATTATTAAACAAGGAAACATATTATATATATATATATATATATATATATATATATATATATATATATATATATATTATAATACTAGCGTTACTCGGCACACGTTGCTGAGGCTGAAATCATAAATTTTGCAACAAGAAAAGGAAATCAAACATCTAAATAATTAAATTTCATTTACTGCAAAGCTAGAGGATAGGCAATGTTTTTTTTTCATTTCATTAGGCGTATAAACATACAAATTTTAATTGTCACAATACGTGAGCACGCAACATATAATTGTCCGTGGTAAAAGCTGGAATTTTCCAAATTCAATTCATCAATGGTCAATGATATTCCTTATGCCTTGTTTATGGTTATTGCGAATTCAAGACGCAAAGAAATTGTAGTCGTTTGTAATCAGTAGGTAGATCTGATGAAATCATCTGTATTCATGGAATTAAGAGCATCTCTCCTTTGAACTTGCCACCTCTGATTTCTGCCCGGATCAAGTTGGGTGTCAGTGTTTTTGTGGTTATTCCGGTTCCGTTGCACAGCTTTGGTTGATTCAAATTTCGCAAGAATATTATCGGCGCTCCTACTTTTAATATCTATAAGTGTGATAGCAATAATTGTAAATATAATTTAGCAATTATAAACAGTTTAAAAGAATTAATAATATATGTTTATTTTTACATATTGATTATATTTTTTTAAAAATTAATTTAAGTAGTGCTAGTATGAATATACATTTTAACATTAAACCTATGGAAGGCTTTACACCGAACCATCCTAAGCCTCTGAGGGCGGAGCCCTGTGGATGGATGTAAACCAAAAACCTTACACGAACCATCCTGGGTATATGTTAAACTATCATTACAAATTGCATTAGCTTCTGTTCAGCGGTTTAGGTAACTATAAGATACATACCTACACACATACATCAGTTTTTGAACCATTCCCAAGCCTATGGGGCAGAGCCCTCTAGATAGTTCTATATACACACTTCGGTTTTTAAACCATCCTAAACCTCTGAAGCGGGGCCCTGTTGATGGATCTACGCCAAACTTCCCACGAACCATCTTAGGAATATGTTAAGCAATCCCCCCAAATTATATTAGCTTCTGTTAAGCGGTTTAGGCATCCATAAGATACATACATACATACACATATATACTTAGATCGGTTTTTGCGTGTGGGGTGGTGCTCTTTGGATAGATCAACCTTTACAGGGACAATTTTAGGTATATGTTAAATAATCTTTCCAAATTGTATTAATTTCAGTTCAGCAGTTTAGGCGGCCAGAAGATACATACATACACACATACATCATTTATTGCACTATCCTAAGCCTCTATGGCGGAGTCCTGTGGATGGATCTACACCAAACTTCACAGGAACTATTCTGGGAATATGTTAAACAAACCCTCCAAATTTCATCAAACTTCTGTTCAGTGGTTTTGGCGTATATAACATATATACACATACAAACGTCCATATATATATATATATATATATATATATATATATATATATATATATATATATATATATATATACGTAATCCTTTTTTCTTAACGTAAAGTAAACCATTTGTAAAAAGTTAAATACTTTGGATCTACGATGTATAACTCCCGGTATATAGCAAAAGACCTGAGATGTGCAAGACTATTAGAGGGGGAAGGCTATGAATCTATCTACTCCTCTCTTGCTTCAAGGCACAGTAGTGGTGACGGACCGATACTATAGCAGCGAGGCTCGACGATACTGTGTCAGTGGGTCCCCAACCACTCCATATATAGAGTAGGCAATTGCATGTATCTTGCTATAACTCGCGTTATATACGTGAATAAATATCGAGTTTATAAATTGGCATACATTCAAGGTAGCACTGACAAAAGTCTGTACATTGAAGTCTGTTATCGTAAATAAAGTTGTATTTTCTTATGCATGTTGGATTATTTCACTACTTCCGTGTAACTTTTAGTCGCCGTATAATTTCTTTATCACCAAATCTATCTTAACTGGATACTTTACATATTCTAATACCATCAATAGCTCCTGTTATTTCAAGTCATCTGTTTCCTATTTATAATGTATATTTGCGTAATATATAGTTTGAGAATAACCAAAAACAAATTGAATGATATTTAGTCAAGGAATACCCAGAGGTCTCTTGTTACTGTATATTATTGTTGTTGGTATTGGCATGAATATTGGCGAAAGGTTTCAAACAATTTAAAATAAAATATTTGTGTATGAAGTACATATACTTCCTATATAGTCCAGGGATAGCTCGGAAGGGTGTCGTGGCGAACAAGTGAATTTCTCTCAATGTTTCTCAAGGTCCGATATACCTTGGTTTAGCTGCTCCTGGTTACGTGTCTGCTGACATCATGGTAGCAATTTTAAACACGATTCCCCCTATTCCCCCAACCTGGTTGTGCTTATCCTCTGACACAGTGCATGCAAACTAATTCCTAACAAACAATTACTCTACCCACGACATGGGTACAATTTATTGTAACCACCGGTAAACAGACTGGCGAGTGACAACGCTAGCGTGAGAAAACAACTGTTACATAATTAATGGAATTGAAATTACTCTAAGTAAAGGTAGATTAACCCAATCGGTCACCTGTTGTATGGATATCACTAAGTACAGTTGTTTAATAAACAAACAAAATAATACGTCACAAATACCGTTACATTGCTAATATTTTCCCTAACCAAACATTTTTCCTTAAAAAAGGACTTCAAATTACTTTCTCATTTCCTAGTTACATGATGCATATAAATTTTTTTTTTATTCATTTGAGAAACTAAAAAAAACTGTTTTCTAATGTTTCCTCGGCATAAGAGCGATTTTTATAATTACCTACTTGTATTTTTTTTAACGTTCTCCTAAGATTTTTAAAATTATTATTCTGTTTTAATTTTAACTCCTAACAACGTTTTTGTACTTTATTTATAATAAAGCTAAAATATTAATTCTTTTAAAATTAGTTCACCTAGTCTAGTCTATTGGGGTATTTTCTTTACTAATTTGTTTGTTTATTGTCTTGACTATTGAAATTGTTTAAAAAACGTTACAAATTTCATGAGAATCTCTTACTTTTTACATTTATATTATTTATTCCTAAAATTATGTTATATCTTACTTCTATGAATATTGGTATACATTTGTGTCCTCTTCTGCAATTCACAACAATAAAACGTTGTTCTTTGTTGGGGCGTTTGGAATGTCTTCAGTTTCAAAACTTTACACTCTTTCACTAACTTAAATCTATACAGTATCCATCTATCTCTCTTTCTCGCTCCTCTTTCTCTCTCTCTCTCTCGCTCTCTCTCTCTCTCTCTCTGTCTCTATATATATATATAATATGTTTTCTTGTATAATAATCTAAAACAACATAAATTATATATAATACATAATGAATATAAATAAATAATATTCTTGTATTTGAATCATTTATGTTGTTTTATACATACATACACACACACACACACACACACACACACACATATATATATATATATATATATATATATATATATATATATATATATATATATATATACTTACACAATTTTGCTATTACTTGCGACTAGATCTATTGTTAACTAAAAGTTGTCAAATTGTTAATTACACTTGGAGAAAACGTTTTCGACTTACGACTTCTTCAGCCTCGTATATTTGCTGCTAGGAATGCTGCAGTTGTGCTTCCTCGTTACTACTTTTGAAAGTTAGAAGTGATGTGATCTAAGGGTATGTGTGATCAGTGCTTGTTTGTTCATTTAGAATGCCATTTGTATGTGTGTTGCAATGTCTATATATTTCATACTGTTCTAGTGTGTTTAATTTATGGCCTTTGTTGCATGTGTGGAGGATGCTCATGTTATTTTCCATACTTTTGCTTGAGTGTTTAGTGTTCATGAGGTGATTTGCGAAGGTGGATTCAATAATAGTGTGCAGTGCGCTTTTGGGCTCTTTACATCTTTCGGCGAAAGATCTGCCTGTTTGTCCAATATAGAACTTATTGCAGTTGTTGCATTTTAGTTTGTACACTCCTTTGTTGTTGTATGTGTTGTTATTGTTATTAATACTGTGTATGATAGCCGTTTGGCTTTTATTTGTTGCAAGCCATTCACTAATTGTCTCAAGAAGGATTCAAAAATTAATATTGATGATTCCAGTTATGTAAATAGTTCTGAGACTACTATTTTGACTACAGATGAGAGTAATTTTGCACTTGGAGTTATCCAGAGCTAAATGAAAAATGGACACGATCTTTCCATAGCCTATGCTAGTAGAACGCTAAATAGCAGCAAATTAAATTATTCGGCAATCTAAAAGGAATTGCTTGCGATTGTATGGGTGACAAAGCATTTTATACCATATTTATTCGGTAGGAAATTTATTATTTATTCAGACCATAAACCTATTCAATGGCTGTTCTCAATTAAGGAACCAAATTCAAAATTGTTAAGATGGAGACTTAAATTGGAAGAATTTGATTATGAAATTAAATACAAGAAAGGTAAACTAAATCAGAACGCGGATGCCCTATCAAGAATCCAATTGAATGTTACACAGAAAATTCAAAAACCTAATCAACCCCAATATATTACGAGGATTTGTATCGAACTATAGCCGAATCGACTCAATTATACTTCCCATATCTGGACGTGGATGATCAGTCTATGATTGCAAATTTTGATTCAGGAGAATGTGTGAACGCCTTCAACCAAGAACATAAGGAGGAAGACAGCAATCAAACTGTACATTCCAACTTCGAGGGATATACTGAAATAAAAATGCCAATTTCTGATGAGCCTGTAAACTTTGGAAAAAATCAAATATTTTTACCTCTAGTAAAATATAAACCAAAACAAGTCAAAATGATGCAGTTGAAGCTTTCTCAGATCAATAGAAAATTCTTTTCAATTGGTCCATTACAAGAAACTCCTTCACGTTATGTTTATCTCATTGAAGTTAGAATAGCTAAAGCTTTCACACAAGTTTCAACCTTGTCATTAATTTAAATGTTGCTTTTCTGTAAAGGCGGGCACTTCACAATCTATAGAATGTATACTTCCTGCCTAACCTAACACTCCCTCATTCGAGCACACCATTTAAATAGAAGTAATTATTTACGGCTAACCAACACAAATGGATTGAAACATATTTCTACGAAAAGGTGACAGAATTTATGTATTATTTTGAAAATTAGTAGCCTCAAGCTTACGAAAATATATAACTAGAATAATTACAAACACAAACTTAGCTCGACAAAACGTTGTCATTGCGCCCTGCAACGATCATTAGTACCTCAACATGATCACATTTTACATCATAGTATGTCTCCCTGACTACATCATCTCCAAACAGTATTGGAGCATTAAGATAAATGATGGGGTATCTCTTTTGTTCTATTTATTTGTATTTTATAAAATTATTACTTACAAATGTTTTTTCTTTAAAATAAAAAATATTTTCAATGGTTTTAAAATATAGGCGCCTTATACCAAATTTTAAAAATGGGCAAAATTAGTGGTTTCATTATTACCACAACACATTTAAAGCCTCGCCACTCACCTAAATACTCTCCTTCCGTGTTTATTTGCTGGAGGAAAATCTCCAGCGGTAAGTCTTGTCTCCCTGCTCGCAGCGCCTTCTTCCTCTGGATCTGCAATTAGAAACACACCTCGTTTACAATAATTTATATCAAGTTTAGCAATAACTTTTATTATCTATCACCATGGCAATGCTAATATAAAATCACCTTCAGGAATTAGACAGGAAAGCATTGTGTGAGGTGACGCAAAACCTGTATTAAAGTGATTGAAATACAGAATAGACAATATATCTACAAAATAAACAGTTAGAAGAGAATTGCGCATAAACAAGGTTAGTTTTTCCGATGTAAACTTGATCAAGCAACGTAAATAAATAGAAAGCTAAGAACAACTCTTAAAAACTGACACAATGTGAAACTATGCTACATTCTGTTCTATATGACGTTTTAAAATAAAATTGAATTTTGTCGAAAACAATGTCCATACCCTTGAATTTCTACTAATAAAATAATTATTTTTTTAAACATAAAAGAGTTTGTATAAATCATGTTTTTATATAAATTGTTTGAAGAATTGTTAATAGGTGATCATAGCATGTGAATCTAAATAGCATTTTACACTATATGTCGTAATGAACATAATTGTTTTCCTAAAACAATTTACTAAATGACAGTATTTATGTAGCCTTGGTTACACCCTTAGGAGAAAGAATATCAGCGAGTAGTGGATATAAAAAAGCATCAAGATGTTCCACACAAAATCTGAAAGTTTCAAACAATGCGCTCAAAACGTATTTCTACATACATGAATAGATTCAGGATTTGTGACGTCAAACGTATCGCGGAAGACTTCCCTATATATACAAGCCCGGTTTCTCATCTTCGCAGTCTTTATTTTAAAAAAAATTGTAAGTTCTTTTTTAAGTTTATTAGGAGAAGGATGAATTAAACTTATTAAATGAAAAAGCCTAATTTCATGAGATCACGATATTTTAAGAATCTTTCACAACGAAGACAAAATATGGGAGCTAAATGGTGGATAACATGCAAAAAGCCATCTTATTTCTGTGTGCAATTCATCTTACAGGTGTTCTAAGTTCATTTGTAAGCTTTTCTGACAGTGCCTCCTTCTGTGGAGTTATCTCGGACCAAGTATCGGGTCTTAGTTAAGATTAACCGGGGATGAAAGTCCGATTGCACTACCTGAACCGAACTAATCAGACGGGGTACTGGATTGCGAAAACCTGGCAGTTTGGAAGGTTCTACTTATTGGCCTCCAGCAGTTCTAGAAAAGCGGTAGAACCGTAGTGTCTGGTTGGAGTTCGTCTCGTCTCATGGACGGTAACCCAAGGTCACCAGTCCAGACCTTTCAGTGAGGTCGCAAGACTCTTGCATACTGGTACACCAAGTCGGGGCACTAAGCCCTTCGTATCAGGCCTGAGGCTAGTCACTCGAACGGGGATCACGAGTTTGAGGTTGGTTTCATTGTTAATGGTTTTATATGCTCTAGATTGGAGATTTCCCACTTAAGGATCTATCTTTGTTCTTTTCAACAAGGAATTAAAGTCGAAAGATATGTACTCTTGTCTCCATTATTCATTCACATTTTTTTTCACGCATAATACACTGACGAATATCCCCTACTGTGGTACTACTGCATTATCTCTAGGATTCCACATCTGACCTAAATCAGTTACACATAAAACATTTCTATAAGAGTTACGGCTCTGCGAGTAGTTTCACTGCATTTTACAGACTAAAAATACAAAAAAAAAAAAAAACCAATTGATTTGTTCATGTGTGCTGTCAAACGTACACCTTTGTATTATGTGGAATAATTTGTATAGTGCGATGTATTTCATTTTATTTCGAGCCAATCACAAAGACATTTCATGTAGTTATCCTTATTTGAATCTCCAAAAGTGCAAAATGCCTAGGAGGATCAATATGAATAAATTGCCACAACATATAAGATGGGTTTCGAAATGAAAGATTGTTTAAAAGAAGGCAACAAGGTTGAATGAATATAAGCCGTATTTTTATGGGGGATGTCCCTTCTAGAGGCGCGATGCCGTTATCACTTCTTCAACAGGTGGCTGCAGCGCTGTTGCATTAGACACGACGGTTACAAATGACCGCATAACCTCAATTATACTCTTACACAATCCATCAAAACGGTGGCTTGTTTCATTAATCTTGGAAATGAAAGCCCTCGCTTTGAACGCCAATGAAAGCCCTGTGATATCTCTAAATGTTTTAACGGATTTTAAACTTTGTTGCGTCATTAGGTTTACAGAAAGACCGTCGAATAGTACATATCTTCTTAAAATACTGCTTTGCCGAAAGTTTAAAACTATTTTGGCTGACTGTATAGTGAATGGAGTGTTTGTCTATTAACTTTAAGGCACCGGGTTCGATTCCGGTTATAGTCACAGTTTTAAATTGTCCTTTCAGTTCCCAAGTTGCCTAAATTAGTGAAAAAGTGTATTTTGGATGAACTCTAGAGCCAATGAAAGGCAGAAATTTATGGTGATTCTGGAATCCTTAGGGCTCACATAAGATTTGAAGTAAATATTACTCCCCCTGTTGAGTTTATTTCTCTCACCCTCTTCGCCCCTCTGAGAACCTATTTAGCCATCTCTTGCAAAACACTTCCTTTCAGTTTATATCACGTGACGTCATAACTAAGCGATAATTCACTCCATTATGAAAACATTCAAACAGTATTGATAAACTGAATGAACGTTTGCCCAATGGCAGAAGCTACTAGTTAGTATATGAATAAAATGGTAAAGCTAAAAAAATTACAAAGAATTTATGTTTATAGAATTATTTTTTGGTTAAGATATTTTTTTAAAGTTTTTAGTTTACGTGGATCTGATAATAGCATCACCTATCGGGAATACAAAACTCAAGCATACGCATTTGTTTACTATTACAACAAAATTAACAAAACAATGCCTAAAGATGATATTTGTAAAAGTACTTGAACGGAGAGAAGATTCCAGATTGATTACCTGCGGCCCTGAGCCAGATCTGCTACTGTTGTCAAAGCGGATTTAATATAAGTTTTGTTTACAGTGTTAATGTTGCCTTACACAAGTGGCATTGAAATCTCTGCCTTCTTTGTATTCCGTTTCTTCCTTGCCACAGCGTTCTAATCTATACGTAAATGTCATAGGTTTAATGTACACATTATTTATCTTATGTGTCTAAATATTTATATTAAGAAAAATGTGTACATGCGAATTATCATTGATGCTTAATACGAGTATAGCAATTGCGAATGATTGTTAAAATTGCGAGTAAATAGACATCGTGAGTGAGTGTTGTTATACATAATTAGTGTTGATATTTCAAGTGAGTGTTGTTATAGCTAGTGAATGTTAATATTGAGAGAATGTAATGATATTGCGAATGAGTGTTGTTTTCGATATACTAAACCAGTATTTCATCGTTGAAATTAGAAAAAAAACCTTCTTATTTACACGGTTATACAATGAGTTACTTTCACGAGGTGGGTACCCAGTTCGTAAATAATTAATAATCTACAGTTAGTTTATACAATAAATTTACGATTACAACTCTATTCACTTCAAATGGCCCCTTCATCGTTCATTGATTGATAAAATAAGAATATTACGAGTAAAGGAGTTCTAGTTAATATTGAATCAAAGCTAATATTGTAGAAAACTAGCCTAAGCTATTCACATGTAATTTATTTATTACACTCATATATATATATATATATATATATATATATATATATATATATATATATATATATATATATATATATATATAGGGCCTACATATGCATGTGTAAGTATAATGATGGTTGTATGTAAAGAGAAAAAGAACAAGTAATAAGGAAGAAAACATGTTGCTTACAGAGTGAAGGGTGTTTGATAATCCATAAAACAGATGTGACTATGTTAACAAGGCTTTGTTTGTATACAGCTCCTCCAGTTCCCTGTGACGTCACATTTATCATCGAAGCACAGGGAGCAATCCACAGGCTATGACGATCTCCGTAATACTCCCACGATACTTCAACAAGTTCTATTTTAAAAATCCCTTTTTATCATGCTTACAATTTACATAGTTCATAAACATTGACCAGTGTAAAATAAATTACAAAACACCTAAAACTAAGAATATAGAAGGCGTTACTCTCGGCCTGACGCTAAATAAATCCGTCGCCGTTTCTCTGAGCTGGAGATTAGGTTCACGCTAGCTGCGATTAGAAGTTTTGCAGTGAATACACTGAAGTCGTTGGGCGCTAAAACGGGATTATCCCAGGATTATTCAAATGAGAAATTGGGTCGTCAGCGGAGTCTATTGTTTTAATCCGCGAGCTTACACCGTGAATAATAATGCCCGTATTCCTTCAAACGTTGAAATTTTCTACTTTTATCTATTTTAATAAAAAGATTTATATAGTCTATTACCATAAAACAACATTGTAAAATATGTGAAATTAAAAATAGAAAAGTTCATAATTTTAATACTTAAGAACGTTTTAAAATAAATTAATTAATCAGATATAAGACAATAATAAAAACTTATTAACAATATTTAAACAAAGGAAAAGTTGAATGATTGTACCAAAAGTTAAATAAAACTTTTGCTATTAGACAAACACAATTTCAATAAATCTCTTTATTTCGTTTTGTTACAGCTCACCCAAAACATCAGAATAATTTATCTATGGGATACTAGTAGTTTTGCTTACAAAAGTTGTAGGCATTGGTGCACTGTGGAAACAAAAGTGGTTATGTTGTGGGTTCTGAAACCATCGTTTTCGGATTGGAACTCCGGGTCAGCGCCCATAAAACCTACCCAGCCATCGTGGAAGCCATCCTCCTGTGAGGTGATTGTCATATATACTCAAGCGGTTAGTACCTCTATCGCCCGTGAAGGATTCAGGGTGATTGCCAATGTACCAAGGTGATAAGCTCTTTCCAAGGAGATTCAGGAGATAGTGAAATGAAACAGTACGGTAAGTGCCGCGTTAAGAGCAGGATGATAAAACCAGGCAAAAAAGAAACCCTGCTATTATAAACCCCTCAAAAGGTCATGCATGAACACTCATGGCTAGGTTAAACTTAAGGCATAGGATGAAGAGCGTATTGCCTTACAAATACTTTGTTAGTGAGGTTATGCCATCTTCTTCCGCTGCCTAATCGGAACTGGAATTGACATGCCACGCACAATTAGTACTTCCGTTGGGGCTAAGCTGCGTCTTTCAAAAGAATAAAGCAGGTTTTTTAAAAAGTATCAGTAGACAATGTTTTTTAAAATTATTTGTCGCTAAAATTCAAGAAACTAAATTTCAAAACTTGAATGGCTTGTAACAGTTTTCAAATAATTAATGGAATTTTTTTATTAAATAATTATTTTTTATAATTATATAAAAAAAATTCTATCTATTTTTTATACTGTAAATAGGCAGAAACAACAGAGAGTTCAACTCTGTAACTCACGGTAGCACTGCAGTCTTCCGTAACAATATATAACGCCATTGCTAGTTGGCAAAAGTGCAGTTGCATTAACATATTGAAGTAGTTTCTGTGGATGACACGAGCATAATCTCGCTCCACTATCAACACTTTATGGTTACGTCATAACTATAAATATTGCCACAGTACCATAAATCCTATACTATTTCTACGTACCGTTTAACACGACCCATAGGATCGCACCCTGGTATGGAAGTATCATATAGCGCCTATTCTGAGTTAATAAACTTACGACAACATTAAAAAAGTTGAGTAACAACTTACAAGTTAAATAACAAGTTGGTAATGTTAACATAACATAACCTAAGTCGAAAAATTTCTAGTCAATATCCCAACAATAACTATTACTATAAAATGTTTTCATAAACCAACAATATTAAATAAACAATTATATTCACGATATAGCCCAGCTTGAAACCTTGACTATGAGTGGGGACGAATGCGACAAGTGTAGGCAAGAGAGTCACGCGACCCATAGCAATAGATGGGGTAGTTAGGGAACGACCATCGCCGCCTCTATTACCCATTCTCTACGCCGGACACAATTATTGGGGGTGGGACAATGTGGCATAAAAGTAAATGGTGAAACTATCAAGAATAAATACGCTAATAATACACCCGGGTCTTGACCCTATATACAAGTCGCATTGAGGTAAATTATAAAATAACGACCCATAAATATAAACTGATAAAAACAATGCAAAACCATTTAATTATGTAGCGTTATATACTCTCGCCATGGAGGAGACTAACTTGGAGGTTTCAGTGTCTCTGGAAGGTTAAACGAAAAGAATGAGGCCGTGTGGAATACAGATCCGACAATATCTAGGATGATTGAAATTGGGAAAGAGATTCGGTATTTACGACCGGACGCACGACAAATGGTATACATTTTATTACTTAACACATTATTATACTTCCCCAGTTTACCCGTAGTTAACCATTACAAGCAAGTGACTCGCGTATGTAATACTACCGCCCTTCAACCTAATGAATAGTTATTAGTATGCCTTGATGTGAATGTTACTACCACCACAATAATTCTCTCGCATTATCTCATAACATACTTTGCTTGCTTTGGTGTGTTCCACATCCCTTTAGATACTTTCTTTGGAAAGAACCTTTGTGTTTATAACCTTTAGCATCTTGTTCAGTGTTAGAGTGCAACTAGTAAAAACCACTGGTTATAAACTACTCAACGAGGTTATTTAATTTCATCCCTCATCATATACAGATGTTATTTTGCTTCATTCCATACATAATCAAATAGTATTTATTTTAATCGACTATTATGTTATGGATGTGGTTTTGCTTGTTAGATACTGCTTATGTTCATCCCCTACTTTAATAGAATGGACTTTGCTTCAATATTTACAGCCTATCTTCACCCCTTCCTTTTAAAGATTATATTTTGCTTTATTCCTCTTCCTTACCACTTATCTTCATCCCTTAATTTCATTGATGTAAGTTTGGTTCATTCCTCTTCCTTACAGCTTATCGTCAACCCTTCATTTCATAGATGTAATTTTGTTTCATACTTTACCATTTATCATCATCCTTTAATTTCATAGATGGCATTTTTCTTCATTTCTCTTCCTTACCACTTATCATCATCCGTTCCTTTCTATATGATATTTTGCTTCATTCCTTGCCGTTTATCTTCATCGCTTACTTTTATCGATGGTATTTTGCTTCATTACATACCGCTTATCTTCATCTCTTAATTCCGTAGATGTTATTTTGCTTCAACTCTAACACTAACACAGTTTTTTCGTTCTAAGGCTTAATGAGAAAGTCAGTTTTTCATGGAATATAGTTTTGGAGTGAGTAGACAGAAAGATGTGAAGGACCTGCGAAGAAGGAAGTTGGTAAAACGATTATGTGCAGAATCTTAAAATTGAATAGAATAGTTTAGTTCTAAGAATAACAAAGAACCAAAAGTTATCTCAAATACACATTCCTAGAATAATACATTTTCGTCATTTTCACAATAAAAAGTCATATTTAACATTTTACCCCAGTAGTAGTAGTACAGTTGCACGAATATTGACATTACAGAATTTTGGATAAGCCGCAATCAATTGTCTGCTTTGACATTTTTTTAAAAATATTGCAAAGCAAACACACGAACACGGCATATTCTAGGGAGATTTATTGTGCTTCTACACGTACCATATGAGAAGCAAGTGTGGTACGTTCGATAATAGCCGTGCAGGGAGTTTTATTGTGCCTCTACACGAACCATATGAGAAGCAAGTGTGATACGTTCGAGAGTAGCCGTGCAGGGAGTGTTATTATGTTACTACACGAACCACATGAAAAGTAAGTGTGTTGCGTTCGAGAATAGCCGTGGAGGGAGTTTTATTGCGCTTCTACACGAACCATATGAAAAACGAGTGGGGTACGTTCGAGAATAGCCGCGCAGGGAGTGTTATTATGTTACTACACGAACCACATGAAACGTAAGTGTGCTGCGTTCGAGAATAGCCGTACAGGGAGTTGTATTGTGCTTCTATACGTACCACATGGGAAGCGAGTGTGGTACTTTCCAGAATAGGCGTGGAGGCAGTTTCATTGTGATTCTATACGAACCACATGAGAAGCAAGTATAGTATGTTCGAGAATAGACGTGCAGGGAGTTTTAGTGTGCTTCTATACGAACCACATGAGAAGCAAGTATAGTATGTTCGAGAATAGACGTGAAGGGAGTTTTAGTGTGCTTCTATACGAACCACATGAGAAGCAAGTATAGTATGTTCGAGAATAGACGTGCAGGGAGTTTTAGTGTGCTTCTATACGAACCACATGATAAGCAAGTATAGTATGTTCGAGAATAGACGTGCAGGGAGTTTTAGTGTGCTTCTATACGAACCACATGAGAAGCAAGTATAGTATGCTCGAGAATAGCTGTGCAGGGAGTTTTAGTGTGCTTCTATACGAACCACATGAGAAGCAAGTATAGTATGTTCGAGAATAGACGTGCAGGGAGTTTTATTGTGCTTCTATACGAACCACATGAGAAGCAAGTATAGTATGTTCGAGAATAGCTGTGCAGGGAGTTTTAGTGTGCTTCTATACGAACCACATGAGAAGCAAATATATTATGTTCGATAATAACCGTTCAGGGAGTTTTATTGTGCCTCTACACGAACCATATGAGAAACGAGTGCGGTACGTTCGAGAATAGCCGTACATGGAGTTGTATTGTGCTTCTATGCGTAGCACATGGGAAGCGAGTGTGGTACTTTCCAGAATAAGCGTGGAGGAAGTTTCATTGTGCTTCCATACGAACCACATGAGAAGCAAGTATAGTATGTTTGAGAATAGACTTGCAGGGAGTTTTAGTGTGCTTCTATACGAACCACACGAGAAGCAAGTATAGTATGTTCGAGAATAGACGTGCAGGACGTTTTAGTGTGCTTCTATACGAACCACATGAGAAGCAAGTATAGTATGTTCGAGAATAGCTGTGCAGGGAGTTTTAGTGTGCTTCTATACGAACCACATGAGAAGCAAATATATTATGTTCGATAATAACCGTTCAGGGAGTTTTATTGTGCCTCTACACGAACCATATGAGAAACGAGTGCGGTACGTTCGAGAATAGCCGTACATGGAGTTGTATTGTGCTTCTATGCGTAGCACATGGGAAGCGAGTGTGGTACTTTCCAGAATAAGCGTGGAGGAAGTTTCATTGTGCTTCCATACGAACCACATGAGAAGCAAGTATAGTATGTTTGAGAATAGACTTGCAGGGAGTTTTAGTGTGCTTCTATACGAACCACACGAGAAGCAAGTATAGTATGTTCGAGAATAGACGTGCAGGACGTTTTAGTGTGCTTCTATACGAACCACATGAGAAGCAAGTATAGTATGTTCGAGAATAGCTGTGCAGGGAGTTTTAGTGTGCTTCTATACGAACCACATGAGAAGCAAATATATTATGTTCGATAATAACCGTTCAGGGAGTTTTATTGTGCCTCTACACGAACCATATGAGAAACGAGTGCGGTACGTTCGAGAATAGCCGTACATGGAGTTGTATTGTGCTTCTATGCGTAGCACATGGGAAGCGAGTGTGGTACTTTCCAGAATAAGCGTGGAGGAAGTTTCATTGTGCTTCCATACGAACCTCATGAGAAGCAAGTATAGTATGTTTGAGAATAGACTTGCAGGGAGTTTTAGTGTGCTTCTATACGAACCACACGAGAAGCAAGTATAGTATGTTCGAGAATAGACGTGCAGGGAGTTTTAGTGTGCTTCTATACGAACCACATGAGAAGCAAGTATAGTATGTTCGAGAATAGACGTGCAGGGAGTTTTAGTGTGCTTCTATACGAAACACATGAGAAGCAAGTATAGTATGTTCGAGAATAGACGTGCAGGGAGTTTTAGTGTGCTTCTATACGAACCACATGAGAAGCAAGTATAGTATGTTCGAGAATAGACGTGCAGGGTGTTTTATTGTGCTTCTATACGTACCACATCAGAACAAGTATAGTATGTTCGAGAATAGCTGTGCAGGGAGTTTTAGTGTGCTTCTATACGAAACACATGAGAAGCAAGTATAGTATGTTCGAGAATAGCTGTGCAGGGAGTTTTAGTGTGCTTCTATACGAACCACATAAGAAGCAAGTATAGTATGTTCGAGAATAGCTGTGCAGGGAGTTTTAGTGTGCTTCTATACGTACCACATCAGAACAAGTATAGTATGTTCGAGAATAGCTGTGCAGGGAGTTTTAGTGTGCTTCTATACGAACCACATCAGAACAAGTATAGTATGTTCGAGAATAGCTGTGCAGGGAGTTTTAGTGTGCTTCTATACGAACCACATAAGAAGCAAGTATAGTATGTTCGAGAATAGCTGTGCAGGGAGTTTTAGTGTGCTTCTATACGTACCACATCAGAACAAGTATAGTATGTTCGAGAATAGCTGTGCAGGGAGTTTTAGTGTGCTTCTATACGAAACACATGAGAAGCAAGTATAGTATGTTCGAGAATAGCTGTGCAGGGAGTTTTAGTGTGCTTCTATACGAACCACATAAGAAGCAAGTATAGTATGTTCGAGAATAGCTGTGCAGGGAGTTTTAGTGTGCTTCTATACGAACCACATCAGAAGCAAGTATAGTATGTTCGAGAATAGCTGTGCAGGGAGTTTTAGTGTGCTTCTATACGAAACACATGAGAAGCAAGTATAGTATGTTCGAGAATAGCTGTGCAGGGAGTTTTAGTGTGCTTCTATACGAAACACATGAGAAGCAAGTATAGTATGTTCGAGAATAGCTGTGCAGGGAGTTTTAGTGTGCTTCTATACGAACCACATGAGAAGCAAGTATAGTATGTTCGAGAATAGCTGTGCAGGGAGTTTTAGTGTGCTTCTATACGAACCACATAAGAAGCAAGTATAGTATGTTCGAGAATAGCTGTGCAGGGAGTTTTAGTGTGCTTCTATACGTACCACATCAGAAGCAAGTATAGTATGTTCGAGAATAGCTGTGCAGGGAGTTTTAGTGTGCTTCTATACGTACCACATCAGAACAAGTATAGTATGTTCGAGAATAGCTGTGCAGGGAGTTTTAGTGTGCTTCTATACGAACCACATAAGAAGCAAGTATAGTATGTTCGAGAATAGCTGTGCAGGGAGTTTTAGTGTGCTTCTATACGTACCACATCAGAACAAGTATAGTATGTTCGAGAATAGCTGTGCAGGGAGTTTTAGTGTGCTTCTATACGAAACACATGAGAAGCAAGTATAGTATGTTCGAGAATAGCTGTGCAGGGAGTTTTAGTGTGCTTCTATACGAACCACATAAGAAGCAAGTATAGTATGTTCGAGAATAGCTGTGCAGGGAGTTTTAGTGTGCTTCTATACGAACCACATGAGAAGCAAATATATTATGTTCGATAATAACCGTTCAGGGAGTTTTATTGTGCTTCTATACGGACCATATGAGAAGCGAGTGTGGTACGTTCGAGAATACAAGACAGCCCAATTAAAAAAAAACCTGTTACGTATTATTCGTTACTTTGCTTTTGCACAGCTTCAAATGTACGTTAGCCGTTTGTAAGGATTTTATCTCCCCTTTCAGATCAAGGGTGTGCTATCACGTTCATCAAGACTAAACCAATCATTCCACCCTTTGCATATGTTTATAACTCAGGTATATGTGTATGACTCATACTGTCATAACACAATTTTGAGTAGGCAATGTAACACCATTTTCGGAGCTGCGGAACTGTTATCCGGTATATAAGAATCCAAAGGAAAATATGTAAAAATAAAAGAAGGTATCAAAGTCCTGGCCAAAAAACTTTGCTAACTTTATATATCTTGGGAATATCAAGAAACATCTGATTTGTCAAGCGATTGTATTATTTACAAAATAACCTCTGATATGTAACCAGTTGCTAAGTTATTTGATAGAAAACACCTGTTTAAGATATAAAAAAGCTATATGTTAGAGAAAATATTTTTAATGCCCTTGCTGCACTTAGCGGTAGGGCTTCGGAGAGAGTCTATAAACTGAGATCCAGAGTAAATGGCTTTGAAATTACTCCATTAACTTTAATACCAAAACATATTTTACTGTTTTTGCTGAAAGGGAAAGTAAAGTATATAATAGTGTGAGAATAGGATCTGCAAAAGAAAGGGGTGAAGAGTGAGGCCAATATATGGTGCAGGAGGCCATAGGAAGGAGGGCTAAAGGTCCCCGAGTTCATTCCTTCTAGATAGGCAATTAAGGTCGTTTTTTATAGAAAAAAGTTCGAAAAGTTTTTAAAATCACAAAAATATTTTGTAAATGATACTTTTTTAAATCTCTAACATAATGAGTGCTTTGCAAGTTGTAGCGTTGACTCTGACACTGAGTAGGTCAACTTCAGGGATACAACAATGCGTGTCATGGGCCAAGGTGGTCTATGATCATTAGTTGGTTTTTTATGACAGAACTATATCTTTAGAAACAGAAGATCATTTGTAACCTTTTGAATGGGGCTGACTGGTTAGCGAAATGTAGATTTCCATAAAGGTTGTGTAAATAGTTCTTGCAAGGGTTTAACATTTTCCATTAATTGTTATTACGATACTGTGCTCTCTATTGTTTTTGTTTTTGTTTTTGTTTTTGAAGAGAATAATTTTATTGCCACGCGTACAAAAACGTATTTGATGGACATAAACGCACAAGTTCGTCTCAGTGTAATTTCCGTCAGGTTACGCTGATTTACCTCAAAGTATATGAATTCGTAAATCAGCTGATATTATGCTATAAGTTATATTGTGAAACAAGTGTTTACACGTGGATTATGTTACATTACATATATGGAATATTGTTAATGAAAAAGGGTATTATTACATAGTTTTAATCAGATAAAAAATATATACAAATATATTAATATATCTTTTAAACTTTGAAAAAACTCAAAAAAAAATAATTAAATTTAACAATTAGATGTGTATTTTTATTCCAATTTTTGAAATTGATGCGTTTCTGCTAACAAATGTTTACTTAATTCAAAATGTAGACGTGGCTACATTGTAGACGTAGCTCTCTCCTTCACGCACTTATAAGCGGATCTAGGACGTTTCGCCGCGAGCCCGTTTCGCCGTGAGAAACTTACTTATTAATTGAAGAGACGACTACTCATGTAATCGTCACACATACAGGAAGGTTTGATAGTTATAATTAATACATGTACCGATTGATATTGAATTTTTTCTTTTAATAATTTTCTATGTCGAAAGAAATATACGGAAAAAACTTTCCTTCACACTTTTTCCGAGATTAGGACTGGCAGCAATTTTCTGGCGTGTTTAAAAGTTTTTTTTTTAATATTTTGTTTTATTATTTGTGTGTTATTTCATTTTTTTGTTTTGTAATAATTATTTTGTTTTTTTAATATATCTTTCATTCCATATTTTTGATAATAATACCTTGTTTCATATCATCTCAAAATTGTGACTTAATCCACGAAGAAACTCCACCATATTTCTATTGTTGTATGTTTCAACAATCCGTCGAATTCTCTCATCTGCATCCCTATACTTTTTTTTAATTTTTGCGGTGGATTTCTTCCTGCGACAAGATGTTCGTGGTAGAGATCTCTTCCATGTTGCACTTTCGCAACCTTTCGATAAATTTCCAAATCTTGGGGCTTGTCATCCCAAGTTCTACTTGTAATCGTCTATGAGCCGCTTCAGCGTAATTATTAGTCCTGTCTTCACCTTGAAGTGTTGTCTCATAAACGTTCCACATTCTATGGGGAAAAGTAGGTTATCGACGTCCATTTCCACGGTGATTCCTTCTCTCAATATAGTTATCTTCGAACTAATCAAGAATGGGTTGTAGTTCTACTGGCATTGTATTTCCTAGTTCCTCAAGAGCTTGCCCCAAGTCGTCCATAGGAACAAAAGCCAAACACGTAATCATTCGGGCTTGAAGCGCAAAAGTAGCGTCGTTATTGTAGGAATTTAAAAGTCCTGCAGATGATAAATGTTTTTAAGGTTCTGAGCTAAATGGAAAAAACAGTAACGAATGCGTGTATTAGGAAAGTTTTCAGATAAACTTTGAAATGCTGCCAACTCGAAGTCACAATTTACGCTGCGTGGTTGTAGATCAGGCATCAGTATTCGAAATTGTTGGAAAATTCTATCATATGTTGCTTTCTTCTTATTGGGAAGAAGGACGTAAATAATAGGAAGAACTCCACCATGTTTCAATCTGGAAATAGTGTATAACTGGGAAAAAAGATTCGGAGAGATTTTGAAAGTACCGTCCACAAACAATGCGCTACAGGCTGTAAACGCGGCCAAGTTTCTTTGTCGTCCAAAAATTAAAATTTTCTCTTCATTTGGTCCGCTATCGTGTAAAAGGAAATATTCGAACTCGTCTTCTCTGATGCTGTACCTCCTATATTCTTCTGGAATTTCTAAGGTTTCCAATGCCATAGGACTCGGCGGAGCAGATGATACATCATTTCTTTTTCTTCTTATTACTTTTCGCAAAGCTGAAGTAGTAGGAAGAGCTTCTTGGCATGCTTTACTGATATTCTAGATACAGTTATTTATTACTTACGATGTTGTATCCCTGAAATTGACCAACTCTGTGTCAGAGTCAACGCTACAACTTGCAAAGCACTCATTATGTTAGAGATTTAAAAAATATCATTTCCAAAATATTTTTGTGAATTTTAAAACTTTTCAAACTTTTTTCTATAAAAAACGACCTTAATTGCCTATCTAGAAGGAATGAACTCGGGGACCTTTAGCCCTCCTTCCTATGGCCTCCTGCACCATATATTGGCCTCACTCTTCACCCCTTTCTTTTGCAGATCCTATTCTCACACTATTATATACTTTACTTTCCCTTTCAGCAAAAACAGTAAAATATGTTTTGGCATTAAAATTAATGGAGTAATTTCAAAGCTATTTACTCTGGATGCCAGTTTATAGACTCTCTCCGAAGCCCTACCGCTAAGTGCAGCAAGGGGGAGGGCATTAAAAAGATTTTTTTTAACATATAGCTTTTTTATATGGTCTAAAACCTATCTTAAACGAGTGTTTTCTATCAAATAACTTAGCAACTGGTTACAACAGAGGTTATTTTGTAAAGAATACAATCGCTTGACAAATCAGCTGTTTCTTGATATTCCCAAGATATATAAAGGTAGCGTCGTCTTTTGGCAAGGTCTTTGTTACCTTCTTTTATTTTTACATATTTTCCTTTAGATTTCTTAAATACCGGTTAACAGTTCCGCAGATTCGAAAATGGTGTTACATTGAATACTCAAAATTGTGTTATGACTGAGTCATGCAAATATGCCTGAGTTATATACATATGCAAAGGGTGGAATGATTGGTTTAGTCCTGATGAACGTGGTAGCACACTCTTGATCTGAAAGGAGAGATAAAATCCTTACAAACGGCTAACGTACATTTGAAGCTGTCCAAAAGCAAAGTAACGAATAATACGTAACAGGTTTTTTTAAATCGGGCTGTCTTGTATTCTCGAACGTACCACAGTCGCTTCTCATATGGTCCGCATAGAAGCACAATAAAACTCCCTCCACGTCTATTCTCGAACATACTATACTTGCTTCTCATGTGGTTCGTATAGAAGCACAATGAAACTCCTTCCACGTCTATTCTCGAAAGTACCACTCTCGCTTCCCATGTAGATTACAATATGTCACGCATGGTAAGTGCCGGTTAACGAGAACATGTATTCCTACTATTACAACCTATTTGCAGTGTCGTCCTCCTAAACCGTATACAGTAGTTGTAACAAACAATGTACTATAGAGTTTTTACAGATTAAGTCACTTTTCTTGCCCCTAAATGAGATTACCTTCAGACAAGCGATCATAACAACTCGAAATTATAACTTTCAAAAGTAGACCGTTATGTGCTTCCCTAATTTGTACCTCATTTCTTCCATTTACAGAGGAGTACGCCAATAGAGAGCACGACGCTACACTAGTGTTATGATTCTCTCCTTTAACCTTTACGAAAGGGGTTAACTGGCGCTACCTTAGAGTTTCTTCAATTCACAATTTTCCTCTCCTTCGTTGATTGTAAAGAGTCATTTGGATACTCTCCTCAAAATGGAAAAATAAGTTTTCAGAGACTTTTTTATTCATAGATTTCCTGCCTTTAATGGAAAATTGTATTTAACCGTTTTCAAACATAACAAACTAATCGAGGAAAATATCTTTGTTATTTTCTGATTTTATTGTTACATCCCTTGCTTTAGCTTATAGTCATTTCCGATGTACATGTAGAACTTATTTTAAATTGCATAAACAGCGCCTTGCTATGTCTGAGTCTGTAGAGTCTATATACATGTTAGGTCACTCTCGCACTATATTGTATATATAGTAATGTTTTAAAATGAATATTCATAGCAAATACATGTAAAACACATGCACATATAAATAACATTATGTTATTCTTAAAATATAATAAATGTTTTATTTCTTAAAAATGTAAATATTTTTGTCATTATTTTCTCATAACTTCTTTTCCACTCTATTCACATTTACCATTGGAAATATTGAATTTAAGTGCTTAGAATCTTACTGTAAGACCGTTTCAATGTTGTAACTGTACAATCAGCTGCCATTACAGTTTGTATGGGCGTGGACCTGCAGAATTAATTCCCTTCTATACTGGAACATTAATGCAAGGAACAGACCTCAGCGCCGCCATATTGTAAACGCTGGAAAAGCAATTAAGACAGTATCTAAAACAAAACTGCTTTTCTTAAATGAACTACCTCCAAGTAAACTGGAGAATACGTTAAAGAAAACTAAAAACATTGTGTAAAAGTAAATTAGTTTTATAATAAGCTGTAATAGTGGATAGTGTATTCTGGAGCGCCTGAGGCTTTTTCGTTACACCTGACGTTATGGGGCGGCAAAATCACATCTCTCCCGCTTCTACTATGTAGGAAGCTTAGTACACACAGTGATTTAAAAAAATACATAATAATTTCTTTTACTATCTATCGCGACGAATATAGCCTTCTTTAATAACATCCGAGGATATAATTCCTTGTATATGTTTTTAATCGTTATTAAAATAAATAAGATATGATACAAAGATGTAAAGTTTTACATCTATTAACGAACGTTAAAAAATATTTAAGCACAAAGAAAACAAATAAGCAAAAAAATATTTTTAGTTTATCTCGTTTCGTTCACATTTTTAAGTTTCCCTTCAGAAATCCAACAAAGCTCCTATATTTGCAATATCATTGTTTATATTTGTGTGCTATATTATTATTTTTTTCATGAATACCTTTATAGTTCTTGCTATTAGTCCAAAAACTCTCTCTCTCTATATATATATATCTTGTTCAAATTATCAGTCGTTAATAAAATATTTTTTATTCATCCACTTAAGTTCATATATATATTTGTAGTTATGCAACACGTTTTTCTTGTATACACGTATCACTTTCACTTATGTAATTAAACAAGAATCTTACTTGGTATTTATGCGAGTTAAGTTTCAATGACTGGCCTTGTCATTATCATCGGGCATACTGAACAGGGTTGTTGTAGACTGTGAGCTGAGTGGTTATCCCGTTGACATTGGTGTACCGTTATATTCTATTTTTAGATTCACTGCACTGTGCGAGTTTTTAAAGTTTGTTTTGGGGTTAATATTGTCTATTAGATTGAATAATTTATAGTTTTTTTAATGTTATTTGTATTTGTTCGTTAATGATATTATTTTTATAAATTTCTAGTTGTTCCCAGATTGTCATTTTGAGGCCTTTTTGAACCTTTTTTTATTAGGTGTACGTTTTTTAATGTGGGGAAGTGTGTTTGTTTTTTAATGGCGTGTGGCTAAGTTTGAGTTATAAATTTCAGGTTTGATGTAAGCATTGAGGTGTTCTTGATATCTATCTTTGTAGATGGAAATTTTGGAATAAATATGTTTTCAGTCTTACTTGCACCTGCACTTGCACTTGCATAGTACCACAACCAGCGCTAGAAACTACACTAACATACACTGACATACGCAAGAATACGTCCAGCTGGTTCTGCACATACACCTACACATATACCCAGAGTTGAAACTACCCTTACAGTTGCACCTACACCTAGTCACGCACAGACCTGTACCTATATACATACCTACACTAAAGTACACACATACTCCTGGGCCTACCTATACCTATACAACGCCAAATAAACTTACATAAGCACCTACATTTATATCTACACCTACACTTGCACCTACCCATTAACCATAAAACTGTAATTACCGCCAACCTTACAACCCTTCTTACACCAGGTCATTCATTTGCACCTACACTTACAACTGCCCCTAAAGCTACGCATATTTGCGCACGCAAATGCATCTGATCTCCCTCATACAGCTACAACTGTACCTACAATACACTTGCACCTACATATACACTTACACCTGCATCTAACCATTCCCCATACAGCGATAATTACTGGTAATCCTACACCTTTTCAAACACATGTGTTAAAAACATATCCGACATTATCTAGGGTGTTTAAAATTGGGAAATAGATCCGGTATTTACGACCGTACGCACCACAAATGGTATACATTTTATTACTTAACTCATTACCCTACTTCCTCAGTTTACGCGTAGTTAACCATTACAAGCAAATGATTCGCGTATGTAATACTACCGCCCTTCAACCGAATGAATAGTTATTAGCATGCCTTGATGTGAATGTTACTACCACCACAATAATTCTCTCGCATTATCTCATAACATACTTTGCTTGCTTTGGTGTGTTCCACATCCCTTTAGATACTTTCTTTGGAAAGAACCTTTGGATTTATAAGCTTTGACATCTTGTTCAGTATTAGAGTCTAACTAGTAAAAACCACTTTTTATAAACTACTCAACGAGGTTATTTAATTTCATCCCTTATCATATGATATACAGATGTAATTTTGCTTCATTCCATACAGAATCAAATAGTATTTATTTTCATCGGCTATTATGTTATGGATGTAGTTTAGCTTGTTAGATACAGCTTATTTTCATCCCCTACCTTCATAGATGGGACTTTTCTTCAATATTTACAGCTTATCTTTACCACTTCCTTTCAAAAATGATATTTTGCTTCATTCCTTTTCCTTACCGCTTATCTTCAACCCTGAATTTCATTGATGTAATTTTGCTTCATTCCTCTTCCTTACAGCTTATCGTCATCCCTTAATGTCATAGATATAATTTTGTTTCATACTTTACCGATTATCTTCTTCCCTTAATTTCATAGATATAATTTTGCTTCATACCTTACCGATTATCTTCATCCTTCACTTTCATAGATGACATTTTTCTTCATTTCTCTTCTTTACCATTTATCTTCATTCGTAACTTTCATAGATCGTATTTTGCTTCATTACCTACCGCTTATCTTCATCTCCTAATTCTGTAGACGTTATTTTGCATCATTAATTAACGCTATCAGATTATATTTATGTAATTCCTTACCACTCATAGATGTTATTTTGCTTCAACTCTGACACTAACAAAGTTTTTCGTTCTAACGCTTAATGGCAAAGTAAGTTTTTCATGGAATATAGTTTTGGAGTGAGTAAACAGAAAGATTTGAAAGACCTGGTAGGAAGGAAGTTGGTAAAATGATAATATGCAGAATCTAATAGTCGAAAAGAATAGTTTAGTTCTAAGAATGACAAAGAACTAACAGATCTTTCAATTACACATTCCTAGAATAATACATTTTCGTCGTTTTCGCAATAAAAACACTCGTATTTAACATTTTACCCCAGCAGTAGTCACGAATATTTATATTACTTACTATTGGATAAGCCGCAATCAATTGTCTGCCTTGATATTTTTTAAAAATATTGCAAAGCAAACACACGAACACGGCATATTCTAGGGAGATTTATTGTGCTTCTACACGAACAACATGAGAAGCGAATGTGGTATGTTAGAAAATAGCCGTGCAGGGAGTTTTATTGTGCTTCTACACGAACCATATGAGAAGAAAGTGTGGTACGTTCGAGAATAGCCGTTCAGGGAGTTTCATTCTGCTTCTACACGAACCACATGGGAAGCAAGTGTGGTACGAGAAACGTCGTGCAGGAAGTTTTATAGTGTTTCTATACGAACCATATGAGAAACGAGTGCGGTACGTTCGAGAATATCCGTACAGGGAGTTTTATATTGATTCTATACGAACCATATGAGAAACGAGTGGGGTACGTATGAGAATAGCCGTGCAGGGAGTTTTATTATGCTTCTATACATACCACATGGGAAACGAGTGTGGTACGTACGAGAATAGCCGTGTAGGCAGTTTTATTGTGCTTCTACACGAACCACATGAAAAGCGAGTGCGGTACGTTCGAGAATAGCCGTGCAGGGAGTGTTATTGTGATTCTACACGAACCACATGAGACGCGAGTGTGGTACGTTCAAGAATAGCCGTGCAGGGAGTGTTATTATGTTTCTACACGAACCACATGAAAAGTAAGTGTGGTGCATTCGAGAATAGCCGTGCAGTAAGTTTTATTGCGCTTCTGTGCGAACCATATGAGAAGCTAGTGTAGTATGTGCGATAATAGCTTACAGTGAGTTTTATTGTACTTCTATACGAACCATATGAGAAGCGAGTGTGGTACGTTCGAGAATAGCCGTGTAGGGAGTTTTATTGTGCTTCTATACGAACCATATGAGAAGCGAGTGTGGTATGTTTGAGAATAGCCGTGCAGGGAATTTTATTGTGCTTCTATATGAACCATATGATAAGCGAGTGTGGTACGTTCGAGAACAGCCGTGCAGGGAGTTTTATTGTGCTTCTATACGAACCATTTGAGAAGCGAGTGTGGTACGTTCGAGAATAGCCGTGCAGGGGGTTTTATTGTGCTTCTATACGAACCATATGAGAAGCGAGTGTGGTACGTTCGAGACTACAAGACAGCCCGATTAAAAAACCCTGTTTGTTTTATTCGTTACTTTGCTTTTAAACAGCTTCATATGTATGTTTGCCCTTTGAAAGGTATTTGTCACCCCTTTCAGATCAAGAGTATACTATCACGTTCATCAGGACTAAACCAATCATTCCACCCTTTCCATATCTATATACCTCAGGCATATGTGCATGACTCAGACTGTTATAACACAATTTTGAGTAGGGAATGTAACACCATTTTCGGCGCTACGCAACTGTTATCCGGTATTTAAGAAATCTAAAGCGAAATATGTAAAAATAAAAGAAGGTAACAAAGTCCTGGCCAAAAGACGTCGTTACCTTTATATGTCTTGGGAATATCAAGAAACAGCTTATTTGTCAAGCGATTGTATTTTTTACAAAATAACCTCTGACATCTAATAAGTTGCTAAGGTATTTGATAGAAAACACTTGTTTAAGATAGGTTTTAGACCATATAAAAAAATATAGAGAAAATATTTTTAATTTGGGTTACACCCAATTTTTAGTTTCGTTACTTAGTTATCAATCAACATATGCTTGTTGTGTCTATGATCCAGTATAACAAGTAACATGTTGCTACGTACGAAGTGTTAAAATCTTTCAGAATATAGATCCATCTCGTGGTTACACCCAATCTTTAGTTTCGTTACTTTTTATCAATCAACATATGCTTGTTGTGCCTATGATCCAGTATAACAAGTAACATGTTGCTACGTACGAAGTGTTAAAATCTTTCAGAATATAGATCCATCTCGTGGTTACACCCAATCTTTAGTTTCATTACTTTGTTATCTAAGAAAATACATTATAAACCTTTCTGATATCGATTAAATAATTCTTGAGAAATTAATGAACGTAAGCGCGTCCCTAAAAGGTTTTAATCTCGTTAACGTTCGGTTCCCTCAGGATACGACTAACGATCGAATCACATTGGCGGGAAACCAACAGCACAGAGTAACCTGATTAATGTGTCCCGGCAGCCAACCACGGAGCCATTAGCTGCAAACCTCGATACATTACAATTACTTGCATCCCACGGTTCAGATTTACCAGAAAATAACTGTTTACATAAAAACGATAAATTAGAGTTAATATTTATTCCGTATACATCTATCAAGTAATATATTCCTGAAATCTATACAATATACCGTAAGAAATTTTTTTCTAAAAGTTCTGCATTTCATTAAGGAAAGCAACAAACAAACACGATAGAAAACATCGAAATATAAAATCAACACATTCTAAACGATAATACACAGAATCAATCACTCTATACAAGCACATAATTAACAACCACTCTATGAAGAAAATACCACAGAACACCAAAACGCAACCGACTCAGAATAATACTACAAACTTGAACAATGCACCTGATCTCCCTCACATACCTACAACTATACTTACAATGCACTTGCACCTACATATACACTGACACCTACATCTAACCATTCACCATACAGCGGTAATTACTGGTAATCCTACACTTTTTCACACACATGTGTTGAAGACAGATCCGACATTATCTAGGGTGTTTAAAATTGGGAAATAGATCCGGTATTTACGACCGTACGCACCACAAATGGTATACATTTTATTACTTAACTCATTACTCTACTTCCTCAGTTTACGCGTAGTTAACCATTACAAGCAAGTGATTCGCGTATGTAATACTACCGCCCTTCAACCTAATGAATAGTTATTAGTATGCCTTGATGTGAATGTTACTACCACCACAATAATTCTCTCGCATTATCTCATAACATACTTTGCTTGCTTTGGTGGGTTCCACATCCCTTTAGATACTTTTTTGGAAAGAACCTTTGGATTTATAAGCTTTGACATCTTGTTCAGTGTTAGAGTTCAACTAGTAAAAACCACTGGTTAAAAACTACTCAACGAGGTTATTTAATTTCATCCCTTATCATACAGATGTAATTTTGCTTCATGCCATACAGAATCAAATGCTATTTATTTTCATCGGCCATAATATTATGGATGTTGTTTCGCTTGTTAGATACAGCCTATTTTCATCCCCTACTTTCATAGATGGGGCTTTGCTTCAATATTTACAGCTTATCTTTATCGCTTCTTTCAAAAATGACATTTTGCTTCATTCCTCTTCCTTACCGCTTATCTTCATCCCTGAATTTCATTAGTGTAATTTTGCTTCATACCTTACCGATTATCATCATCTTTTACTGTCATAGATGGCATTTTTCTTCATTTCTCTTCCTTACCACTTATCTTCATCCGTTACTTACTAGATGGTATTTTGCTTTATTCCTTGCCGTTTATCTTCATCGCTTACTTTCATAGATGTTATTTTGCTTCATTACCTACCACTTATCTTCATCTCTTAATTCCGTAGATGTTATTTTGCTTCAACTCTAACACTAACACAGTTTTTTCGTTCTAACGCTTAATGAGTGTTTGGTAACAATAGTTTCGGAGGACCAATAATTATTATAATTATATAAATGAATAGTTTGTACTTACGTGCACCATGGAATACACACTTATCACACTCGCGTATTAAATAAGCGATTTCTGGCCAGAAAACCTGTTCGTATTCCACGCACTGGTCACATTCGGTATAAACATTAATAAAATAGTTACATTCACGTATTCTTGTACCTAAGGTACGGAGATTGAAAAGTATAATAGTATACTAGAACGTAGGGGTATCTGTCTACACTCCCGAAAGGTCTTACTTGCTCTGCCGGTTCAAACTGCAGAACAAACCTCAGAACAAACCTTATCACGGGTGAGCTTTGTCTGATTTTGGCGGCGGGTTTAAAATAAAAGAAATGAGTCTATATTAATTTTAAATACGTAACATACCGGGGGCCTTGAATCCTTCTAGGATTCAAAGAGAACTAACACAAATATAATATCTTGAGAGTTTATAAAAAGTTCATAAAGGAAAATAAAAATATCTCTCTTACAAAAATTGAGCGCACTATGGCGCAAGTTCATTATGAGCGTAGAGGTAGAGGGAAAACCTTGTGAGCAGGTCTTGTCAAGGTTCCCTGCTTTGTCTTCAAATGAACCACTCTTACTACACCATCCTTTCCTGGAGAAACACTACTTATCCTAGCCAGAGGCCATGCGAGAGGTGGTGCAGGTTGATGCACTAACACGAGGTCGCCGACGCGCAGGTTGACAGTTGACACGTTCCACTTCCCCCGTTGCTGAAGAGTATGGATATATTCTAGATGCCATCTCTTCCAAATTCGCTGGTAAAAGGCCTTGATTAGCTGCCAGTGCTTGAGTCGGTTGGCAGGAACGGTGAAAAGATCCTCTTCTTGAACTGAAACCAATGAAGATCCTATTAAGAAGTGACCCGGGGTGAGTGCATTGAGGTCTGAGGCGTCGTTTGAAAGAGGTGTGAGAGGTCTCGAATTCACTATAGCCTCTACGTGAGTTGTGAGAGTGGAAAATTCACATAGAGTTAAAATATGTTCACCGATGACACGTCGGAGGTGATGTTTTGCACTCTTGGTTGCTGCTTCCCAAAGACCACCTTGATGAGGAGCTGCAGGCGGGTTGAAATGAAAGTTGATATTTTGTTGTGATGAGAATTGAGCAAGAGGGATTCGGCCTGAAGAGATGATGAGATTTTGTAAAGCATTATTCGCTCCAACGAAATTCGTTCCACAGTCAGAATAAATATTTCTGCAAAGACCGCATCTAGACACAAATCGGGTAAGAGCGGCAATAAACCCATCTGTCGACAGGTCCGATACTACTTCAATGTGTTCAGCCTTTGTCACAAGGCAAACAAAGATACAAATATATGCTTTGGTCAAGCGAATCGAGCGCAAATTGTGCATTTTGATGTTAAAAGGACCTCCGTAGTCAATTCCGGTGTTGAGAAACGGACGAGAAGGAGTTATTCTTGCTTTTGGTAAATCACCCATGAGCGGAGATTTATTGTGAGGCTTGTGTCGAAAACATACAACACATTGAAAAATGCGAGAGCGTATTACACTTCGGGCCGAGAGTATCCACACATCCTGTGCAAGAAGTGATTGAGTCAATTGAGCGCCTGAGTGTAAGTATTTTCGATGATAAAAATCAATAAGAAGGTTGACGACATGATGTCGTTTGAGCAAAATCACAGGATGTTGCACATCCGTAGGAAGTTTTAAAGCGTTGAGACGTCCTCCCACT
This sequence comes from Prosapia bicincta, assembly GCA_036971475.1. Lineage (NCBI taxonomy): Eukaryota > Metazoa > Arthropoda > Insecta > Hemiptera > Cercopidae > Prosapia > Prosapia bicincta. The sequence continues at coordinate 158,060,644 of JBAIZL010000004.1, forward strand.
CGTAGGATATCATCATTGTCCAGAAAAGGAGAGAGTCGGCGGAGTTGTGACGAGGCAGGTGTAGTTGGATCCTTCTTCATGGCAACGATGTAGTCTCTGAACGCTGATTCTTGAACCATCTTGAAAATTGACAGTCTTGGCGCTCTCACTTCCAGAGTGTTGAGAGGACCATCGAGCTTTCTTGAATGACGAGCGTTATGAGTAAACCGCAAAATATATGCCATCACACGCTGGAGTCGGCTAAAGTGAGAAAACTGAGTGAGGAGCTCCCATTCATGAGGAGCAGTTGATATGAGAGATATAGGTGAAATGGGTTTCTCTTCTCCTGTGTCAGTAAGTTTTGCAGGCATAAAATGAGATACAGGCCAGTTATCATTAGATTTTTGTAGCCAAAAGGGGCCGTACCACCATAATGAGTGCTGTGGTAAATCTTTAGTAAGTAACCCACGCGACGAGCAATCAGCAGGATTATCTTCACTCGCTACGTGTCTCCAGTAATGAGAAGGCACTAATTCTTGTATCTGGGCTACCCGGTTGGCGACAAACATCTTCAATCGATGAAGATATGTTTGTAACCATGTCAGTGTTACTGTCGAATCACACCATAGAAATACAGAAGAAAATTCCACCCTTTTTTCAAAAAGAGAGATAACATATCCCACTAGTTGGGCGAGTAAATTGTGCTGCACTTAGCTCTAATCGAGGTACCGTGAGCCTTTTTAGAGGGGCTACCCGAGTCTTCGATATTACTTGCCGAATTAACACAGAGTCGTCGCTAAGTTGGCATCTCAAGTAAACGCCGGCGGCATAACCGTTCTCAGAAGCGTCTGAGAAACCGTGTAACTCAAAGTTTCTCGAGTGTGTTATTCGTAATGCATGAGGAATTACAATTTCTCGTAGAGTATTAGCCGAGTCTGTAAAGGTTTGCCATAATTTCAATTGTTCAGATGGAAGTGGTTCATCCCAGTTCAATTCTTTGATCCAGAGTAGTTGCATAAAACGTTTGGCCCACATGACAATGGATGAGAGAAAGCCACAAGGGTCATAAATCTGGGCAATGATACCGAGAATTTGACGTTTAGTCCCGTAATTGTGAGGAAAATTCAAATTATAGGTAAACGTATCGGTAGAGGGTGACCAGTGAAGACCTAATATAGTGAAATGTGGTTGTTTACTGCCTTGAAGGAATACAGGGGTCTCTAAATGAGTATCAGGAAGATCTTGCAGCAGTTGACTGGAGTTAGATGTCCATTTACGTAGTTCAAAGTCTCCGCGAGCCAGGAGCGAGATGAGTTGCTTACGGAGGCTCAAAGCCTTTTCTTCAGAGTCAGCTCCAGAGCTGATGTCATCTACGAACGTCTGCGTGCGTAGAATATTTGCAGCTTCAGGATAGGAGTCACCTTCGTCTGCAGCGAGCTGATGTAAGGTTCTAATGGCAAGATACGGTGAACAATTCACTCCGTAAGTCACTGTCGTGAGCTTGTAGATTAAAGAGGGCTGATCTGGACTTTCACGCCATAAGATCATCTGATAGCACTGGTCATCAGGGTGCATTTTTACCTGTCTATACATTTGACGAATGTCACAAGAAAAAACAACGTTATGAATCCGAAAATTTAGTAATAAATCACAAATATTCGTTTGCATCTTTTTGCCTGTTAATAAAATATTATTAAGAGAAATACCATTAGAGGTTTCAGAACTAGCATCAAATACAGTACGTAAACGAGTTGTGCTGCTAGACTCCTTTAAAACACCATGGTGAGGAAGGAAGTAATGAGGTGCAGTTAGATCAGTATTTTGAGCGTATATCATGTGACCAGAGGCTAAGTAGTCAGCCATAAAATCAGTATATAGGGATTTAAATTGAGGTTGAGCACTAAATTTCTTCTCTAGAGAGTGCAGTCTTTTTTCTGCATTTAAACGAGATTGACCCAGAGGAGGATGTTCAGTCTTGAATGGTAGTCGGACGCAATATCGGCCAGATTGGTCCCGAGTATGAGTGGCGAGAAAGTGATCTTCACATAATGTATCTTCTTGAGAAAGCTTAGACACAGCAGGGGTTTATTCCTGTTGCCAAAACCTTTGTAGTGAGTAGTGAAGGTCAATGTCGTTGATAACTAGAAGTGTAGTTGATAATTGAGAGCTGGAGTTACTATGAAGTTCACTGCCAGATATACATGGTGCGTTACCCATTACTAAAAAGCCAAAGTGTATGCCTATTAGCCTGGGTAAACCAGGTCCGAGGTTAAAAGATTCTTGAGTAAGTATGAGTGGAAATATAGCACCACCAAAAAGAACGTCTATGCCTCCTGGCAAGTGAAACGTAGGGTCTGCCAAAAAATAAGGACGAACCTTGGAAAGAACTTCAGAGTCTACTTGTGTGCTTGGTAGGTTAACACATATTTTTTTCCAATATTAAAAATCTTTCATTAATTGAAATAACCTTGCCCCCAAGAGTTTCAACAGCAACTGAGGTGAGACCTTTTGAGCGTAAGGGTACCTGAGACAATCCTCCTACACTATGAGTGGTCTTAGTACGAGGAGCACACAATAATTGAGCAGCACAGCAGATATGGCCCTAGACTGGCGCGCACCCACCCCTAACTCGGCCGCTACGTAACCTAGGACTATAGGGGTAGTTTTGGATGATGCTCAAGGTCATCCCGGCCCTGACCCTAGACCAAGGGGTGGTTTCGACCACGTTCAGGGGGGTAGGGGGTAGTTTTTCGAAAAAAAAAAAAAAAAATCGGCCGCTACGTAATGTAGAAGCACTATAAATCTCCCTAGAATATGCCGTGTTCGTGTGTTTGCTTTGCAATATTTTTATAAAATGTCAAGGAGACAATTGATTGCGGCTTATCCAATAGTAAGTAATGTAAATATTCGTGCAGTGTATGACTACTGCTGGGGTAAAATGTTAAATACGAGTGTTTTTTATGGCGAAAACGACGAAAATGTAAAATTCTAGGAATGTGTATTTGAAAGATCTTTTAGTTCTTTGTCATTCTTAGAACTAAATTATTCTTTTCGCCTTTTAGATTATGCACATCATCATTTTACCAACTTCCTTCCTACCAATTCCTTCAAATCTTTCTGTTTACTCACTCCAAAACTATATTCCATGAAAAACTGGCTTTCTCATTGTTACGTTTTTAAAATTAATATAGACTTTCTTTTATTTTAAACCCGCCGCCAAAGTCAGACAAAGCTCACCCGTGATAAGGTTTGTTCTGCAGTTTGAACTGGCAGAGCAAGGTAGACCTTTCGGGAGTGTAGACAGATACCCCTACGTTCTAGTATACTATTATACTTTTCAATCTCCGTACCTTAGGTACTAGAATACGTGAATGTAACTATTTTATTAATGTTTATACCGAATGTGACCAGTGCGTGGAATACGAACAAGTTTTCTGGCCAGAAATCGCTTATTTAATATGCGAGTGTGATAAGTGTGTATTCCATGGTGCACATAAGTACAAACTATTAATTTATATAATTATAATAATTATTGGTCCTCCGAAACTATTGTTACCAAACAAATTTGGTCCAGCCGGGCCGGATCTTAAGCCTTAAGACCTATATACAAAAAAAAAATGCAATTCATTATATGTGTTCATTCTACAAGTTTTTTCAAACTTTGTCTGTGCATGCAAACACTGGAAAACTAGTTCATGTCGCAGTATATGAAACAGCTGATACCTCTCTCATCTTTGTTTGGCTTTGGCGTGCATTAATATGTTGGTTTAAATTAATTGTATAAGTTAATGAAAAGTGGTTTCAGTTGTTTATAGAAGGTTATCTCATTGAGCCTACGTCAATTTGTTTTTTATTTAGGCTTATTTATCTCTCCGTTAAACATATACGCTCGTAGGCCTAATCTCTTTAAAACATTTTGTAATTTAAAAATTAAAGCAATATCTCATCTTCTACTATAAACCTATCATTTAATCATGGCAAAATCTTCGGCGGTTATTAAATCAAAGAAAGACAATATATTTAGTCAAATTCAAGAGATTTTTGATCTAACAAAAAAAAAACATCTGATAAGTCAATCCTGCAAAAATTGTTGGTGCGCGCTAAATCTATAAATAGGCTTCGTGAAGAATTTTCTGATATTTTAGACATTTATCATGAACTAGAAATACAGACTAACACGAATTTTCAACCCAACTACGCTCCTCTTAACAGCATCAACGAGTTAGTCGATTATGTTAATTCTACCGTATATTCGATAGAAAGTAAGATGTCATCAACAAGGCCTAAATGTGAAATAGTTACTCCTCAGTTACATATACGACTGCCTAAGCTTGAACTCAAGCATTTCGATGGTGAATTTCTCGAATGGATGTCATTCATTAATATATTTAACGCTAGCATTCATGAAAATAAATCGTTACCAGCAGTTTCTAAACTTCAATATTTATTGAGCGTTATCTCAGGAGAACCGCTAAATTTAATTAAATCTCTCCCTATTTCTGACGCTAACTATAAAGTGGCCTATGACTTATTAAAAGAAAGATATCACTCGCCGAGGCGGTTAATTACTTTACACCTTAATCAAATTTTAGATTTGCCCTCTGTAAACAACACGCCTAAACAAATGAGAAATTTTGTAAATTTATAATCAGAAAATATACAAGCTCTTAAAGGTCTTGACATCGATATCACTAGTAAAAATCCTTTGTTATCTGCTATGCTTTTACGAAAAATGGATAGTGAACTTAGGAACCGTTTTAGGAAATTATTAAGTTTTTAAGTAAAGAATGCAATGAAGTTGAAGATGCCAATCTTCATTCTCCTTTCACCTCGAAACCTTCTCGTCTGGATCACGCACCCCCTCTGGTTCCCAAAATAAATACTTTAAACAAAAAGTATCACTGATGTCCTACAATTATGGAGAAGGCTCCTCCATTAAAGTTAAACCTCATCCATGCTTTATATGCAATAAAATTGACCATAAGATATATTCGTGTCCGGACTTCAAGAGTCAGGACGCCAAATCCCGTCTCAAAATTGTAAAGGAAAAGGGGCGTTGTACCTCATGCTTAGGTACTCACCATCTTAACGACTGTAGGTCAAAGTTTAGTTGCTACAAATGCCACAAAAATCATCATACATTATTACATTTTGAAAATTACTCTACGCTGCAACGGACCACACCTCAAACTTCGCGTCAAGACTCTCCGACATTTCAACAGGAAATAACCCCTTCTCCAATCACTATGACCTGTCAAGAAAAGCAGAATACGTCTCAAATCTCTAATACTGTTCTCTTAGGCACTCTACTTGTTAAGCTTACCTCGTCTAACGGTATTACTCATGTATTTCGCGCTCTTGTTGACTCTGGCAGTCAATCTTGTTTTCTCACCGTGTGTGCTGAGTAGATATGGCCCTAGACTGGCGCGCACCCACCCCTAACTCGGCCGCTACGTAATCTAGGACTATAGGGGTAGTTTTGGATGATGCTCAAGGTCATCCCGGCCCTGACCCTAGACCAAGGGGTGGTTTCGACCACGTTCAGGGGGGTAGGGGGTAGTTTTTCGAAAAAAAAAAAAAAAAATCGGCCGCTACGTAACCTAGGACTATAGGGGTAGTTTCGGATGATGCGGGCGGATGTCGCGACCCTGATCCAAGCCTTAGGGGTGGTTTTGAACACGTCCAGAGGGGTGAGGGGTAGTTTTTCGAAAAAAAAATAAATTCCAGCCAACTAACCTAAGCTAGCCAAAATGGATCAAACCTAACCTAACCTACGTGTTGGGGTGACCTCGGCCACGTTCAGGACCATACGCGGGGGATGCTCCGGGGTGGATTGGGGGTGGGGGGTAGTTTTCGAAAAAATTTTGGAAAATCGTGTCATGACCGACAGGGTGAGTTTAGAGTCTATTACGGGCTGCTGAGGGGTAGTTTCACGTAGGGGTAGTTTTTACAAAAAATACGAAATTGCCGAAAATCGATCGGTTGGATCAACAGACAGTACGGGATACGTGTAGAGGCCCTTTTGGACCGTTGCGGGGGCTGTTTCACCAGGGGTAGTATTCACAAAAAATATGAAATTGCCGAAAATCGATCGGTTGGATCAAATGACCGTATGGGATATGTGTAGTCCATTATGGTAGGCTGTGTGGGAGGGTTCACCTGAGGGCCGATTGTCAAAAATAATCGCGGTCCTAGGTAAAAGCCGCTTCCAAACCGGCGCTTGAGGTAACACCGCCTAGGAGCGGGTAAGGCTAACACGGAGCACGGTCTCGGTTAAAGCCAATCCGAGCCCAGCCATCCGGCAGCTAGGCCTTAGGTAAAGCTAACACGGAGCTAGCCCTCGGGTACGGACATCTCAAGGCCGACCCTTAGGTAAAGTAACCCTGGAATAGCTCCGGTGGTGGGGGTAACTTTTGGAAAGATTTAACGGTTATCTGATGACGTATCAGCGCTCGAGCAAAGTAACCCAGGAACTAGACCTCCGGGAAAGCTACCACAGAGTTAAACCTTAGGTAAAGCTAACACGGAGCAAAGCCTCGGGTAAAAGCTATCCCGAAGTCATGCCCTAGGTAAAGTAACCCAGGAACCAGACCATCGGTAAAGCTACCACAGAGTCGAAGCTTAGGTAAAGCTACCACAGAGTTAGACCTTAGGTAAAGCTAACACGGAGCAAAGCCTCGTGTAAAAGCTATCCCGAAGCCTTGCCCTAGGTAAAGTAACCCAGGAACCAGACCATCGGTAAAGCTACCACGGAGTCGGGGCTTAGGTAAAGCTACCATGGAGTTAGACCATAGGTAAAGCAAACACGGAGCAAGGACTCAGGTAAAAGCCATCCCGAAGACTGCCCATAGGTAAAGTAACCCTGGAATCTTACATTAAGTGGGGGGTGGTTATCAAATAATATATGAAATTACCCAAAAATGATCGGTTAGATCAAACGACCAACGACCTACATAGAGTTCAAATAGTCAACAAGTTGAACCAACCAATCACAACGCAGGGGCCCGGTAGGCCTACGTAAACTGTCAATGTAAGACGAGAAGGCCTATATAACGTGTTAAACCAATATATATGACAGCCCACATAATGTGTTAAACAAATATGCAAGCCTACATACATACTATGCTAGGCCGACATACTATGTCGGTAAATCACCGGCCAAAGCCTATATGAACTGAGATAGTTTCACCTAATATATCAGGTAGAACCACGGGCAGGCAACCGTATAATATGGGGAGTACTATAAGGTATAGCTAAACCAATATATACGATAGCCCACATAATGTGTTAAACAAATACGCAAGCTTGCATACATACTATGCTAGGCCTACATACATGAATCCCTAAATGCGCCTACTATGTCTGTAAACACAGGCCAAAACCTTTATGACCTGAGCTATTTTCACCTCTTCTATCAGGTTGATCCTGGCAACCGTATAATATGGGAGGTACTATAGGGTACATCTACCAATGCATAACCTATCAAGCCCACGTAAAGGTTTAATATATTTGATGACGTATCCGCGTTCGAGCGACTCTAAGCAGGTATTAGGCCCACCCTAACTAGAGGGGCAAAGGGTTATAATTGCCAAACTCAAAATTTGTCTATGCTACAAAATAATAAACAAAGCAATAAAGCCCTGTCGTTTCAAGGAATACGCTCGACCGTGTGTTAGACATGTACAGACTTGCAGCGATAACGCATTATCTAAAAACCGCAACGACGGCCGGTGACCGCTATAGCAGGCTTGAAACCCGCACGGCTGTGTCGTTGTGAATCTAGGCGCATGTTTATGATCTGAATACTGTATCAAATTACTATGTAATATCGTCATACCACGGTATACATATATAATCAGAAATCAGTGTAAATAATCAAATAGCCTCAATGGACATCTCCTATAGCCGTAAATGTATCTAGATATAAAGGTATATATGGAGAAACACTAATAAAGAGGCCCATCACAAAACGAGAATAAATATATGTTATAAAACGATGCCAAGCCATCATGCATGCTATCATACATAGGCTTGTTTAGCCAACACACGTGATAGTCCACATAATGTGTTAAACAAATATGCGTGTAAACCTGCATACATACTATGCTAAGCCGACTTACATGGGCCTACTATGTCGGTAAACCACTGGCCAAAGCCTATATGACCTGAGCTATTTACACCTCGTCTATCAGGTAGAACTTGGCAGCCGTATAATATGGTATAGCTAACAATGCATAACCTATCACGCCCATGACGGTCAGCAAATACTACAATATAATTAAAAAAGTCACGCAGCCTATATACATACAATACTAACCAATATAGGCATATATACTATGTTAAACCAGCACGCAATATACTCTAAATAGCCATATATATACGCTGTTAAACCAATATGCAGGTTAACCTATATACAACCTGTATTAGGCAAATATCCCCGTTACCCACATAGGCCTATATAATATGTTAAACCAGGATGAATGATAGCTTATATAGTGTGTTAAACAAATATGCATGTAAACCTACATAAATAATATGCTAAGCCTGTGCTAAACAGATATGCGTGTAAACCCACATAAATACTATGCTAACCAGCATGGATGCTATCCTACATAGGCTTATATACTATGTTAGGCCTGCATACGTAATTACCCTATATAGTGTGTTAAATAAATATGCGTGTAAACCAAATAAATACTATGGTAAGCCAACATGCATGCTATCATACTATGTTAGGCCTACATAATGTGTTAAACATATATGTGTGTGCAAGCTTGCATAGATATTATGCTAAGAAGACATGGGCCTACAAAGTATAACACATTATATCCGGTGCATAGTTTAGCTAACGGTCATCACACACTATCCTACAAGCTGCCCACAAATTACCACATAATACCTGATACATAGCTTGGCTAATCATTAACACATAGTAGGCCCCAACACATAATATCCGGTGCATAGCCTAGCTAAATAAGCATAAACTCCCCAAAATTGGCATATCAATTATGTATGGTCTAGATATAGTCACACATGTCATTTCAAAAGTCAGCTGGAAAGAAACACTAGCCTGGCTAATCATTAACACATAGTAGGCCCCAACACATAATCTCCAGTGCATAGACAGGCTAATGTTCATCATGTAGTACCCAATGCATAGCTTGAGTATGGTTTAACAAACAGTATCCAAAGCATAGCTTGACTATGATTATCACATGAGTAGGTTGATTACAAACTAACACATAATAGTCTGGCTAATGGTTATTAAATAGTACCTGTTGCATAGCTAGGCTAATGCGTATCACATAGTACCCGATGCATAGCCTGACTAGGGCTAGCACATAGTATCCGAACCATAGATTGACTAATGGTTAACACATGGTATCCAAAGCATAGCTAGGCTAGTGAATAACTAATGGTTAGTTTGACTATGGTTAACACACACACAGTATCCGATGCGTAGCTTAGCTAATGGATAACACATAGTAACCTATGCTTAGCCTGACTAGGGCTAACACATATCCGATGAATGGCTCGACTAAGGCTAACACACAGTATCCGATGCACAACTTAGGATCGAATATGAAGTCATCCAGGGCGAAGATGGCGGCTATGTTGATACCGTGATGGCCAGTGTAGGCTAGATCAAATAGCCAGCGTTTCAACTAAACTACTGTCTTACGCTAAGTTTAACCGACCAACATACGCTAAGTTTAACCGCCCAACATTTACACCAAGCTCAAATAGGCTACGGCCAGATCAACGTTTCAGCTAACCAACGTTGAAACACTTACGCTAATCAACCAGCAAACTGACACCTGGTTCAAATGGTTTATGGTTAGTGAAGGCACCGGCAAAAGCCTTAGGCCTTAGACATAGCTACCAACGCATACCAAAATAGCTATGCAGAAACCTTCAAGGCCTGTCTAGGTATGTTGTATCATTTACAGCATACTAACTAAGGTAAAGCTACCTTTCAGGTAGGCCCTAGGTAAAGCTACCTTTGAGGTAGGCCTTAGGTAAAACCACCCCGAGGTCAGGTCGTAGGTAAAGCTAGCTTGGAGTCAGCCCTTAGGTAAAGCGAGACCATAGGTAAAGCCAACCCGAAGCCTTAGGTAAAGCTAGCTTGGAGTCAACCCTTAACAATAGTTAAGCGGCTATCGATGCTCGCCTTATCATAATAGGTACTTAAGGTGTAAATAAAACTCTGGATATACAGGTAAGACTTTATTAACGAATATTTTGAACAATTACTCCAGATTCAGATATAGCCGGTAGCGTCTGTCTACGTGTTTCCTACATATGGGGCACATCTGCACCTTTTCAGCACACTCATTGCAATAAACGTGGCCGCAGGGTACGATGACAGTGCACGGTGGTCTTCCTAAGCAGACAGCGCAGTCCCCTATACGATAGCCGCCTCCTTCAATCTGCTCTCCCGAACTTCTCTGTTTCAACACACGTACAAAGCGGATAATTTATATTATTGTACACGAATAGTATAAATATAGGTATCGCTACAAAATGTAACACTTACGACCGTGTATGGAGGGTCTCGCTCGACCATTACTGCCTTCGCTTCAGCGACAGCCACTCTTCTTCTGCCCTCTTCAACTAGCTTGTCCAGCTCGCCAATCATAATCCTCCATACGCCGACTGCGTAAAAGCTATCCTCACACGTGTCTTTACGCAACGCCGCCTCTAGGTCCGATACAAGCCGTCTTAGTATATGTAGTGCATCAGTCGTTACGCTACGTGCTGCAGCTGCACGTGCATACTCCACAACAGTCTAGAAAAGGATTAAATAGAAAATAAAAAAAATCTTGTATAAGCCTATACTACTACTATCACCGTTCAATAAAACTTACCGCATTTTGAGGAGGATATCGTATCCTGCGTCCTAAACAAAGTAAGCAGTCAATACGGGCGTGCTCGACCCCTCGTATGTGCTTCAGTTCCTCCTCTAATACGCTTGAATGGAAAATTCGATTTCCGACCCTGATGATAGCGTGATTTATTGGTCCAGCCTATGAAATACAATTTATTAGTAATGAAAAATACAAAGATAACAGTAATAACGCACTAGGAATACAATAATCACCAGTGTTGGATGGTTGGTAGACTCGGGTCCTTTGGCCGGAGTGTTTGTCCCCTGAAAGAAACATATCATTATTAGATATGAAAATGAGCCTCTGATAATAGTCTAAATTGTATATAATTACCTGCGATGTGGTACCAGAGGTACTCGGTTCGGCTTCCATCGAATTGCGGCTATAGTACGGAGTCCGTGGGCTGCGTCCGCTATCATCCCAAATACCCGTTTCATCGTCGTTGTTTGTTGGCTGGAAAACCAATGGAAAAATTGGAATAACGAAAAATAGAAAGTATTTAGAAAAAAGAACACACTATTTCATACTCACCTCTGACTGAATACTTTTATCGGTCATCGTTAATCTTAACACACTTAATTGCAAAAACGCCGAAGACTGGTGCTCTCTGTATGAAATTCCCGGCATATATACCTACTTCACCCCTCCCCGCGTAATTGCTCATCACAAGCCGAAAAACGGTATATAATTACCTCTATGACCGACGGTAATAGAGTAACGTTTCATTGCAGGTGTAGATCATACTCACAGAGCTCGACAATGCTTCTTTAAAACCTATACATTAATACTGTTAAGACCGCTATATCAACATAACCACAGCAAATGACGTCAAACAAAATGTCGGTCAAGATGGCGTCCGGACCATTGGTAAGTCATCTGTATAGGAATAACTGTTGCTTGCCATAACACTAGTCCATCTGCAGGGGAAGTCGGCCAAAGGGCGGGTGTGTACAAATCTGAACGAGTTCAACATGTCTCCGTGGTAACCCCCATCAACCTTGACGTAATCAACCCCTAACCAACAATATAAGTACGGACAGCACAGACCCAAATCCTCAGACAACACCATGGTAGGCGTCTACTACTGGACAGATACTCTAACAATCGAGAAGAAAGCCTTCCCCAAACTATCACCGTATCGTCGTAGATTACGATCGTTTCGTACTTGGAAAGGAGTGTCAAACGATACTGTCAACCCCGAGCGTCTCAGCGAAGCGGGATTCTTTTACACCGGCCCAGAAGATCAAACATTGTGCTTTACATGCGCCGGAGGCCTTAAAGACTGGTCAGCGAATGATGATCCGTTACAGGAACACGCAAAGTGGTTTCCTAAATGTAAATACGTAGTGGGTATATGTGCTAAACAGGCCCAGATGGGGGAAGACATCTGTACAACAGACGATGAAGACTACTCGGACGACGATGACGGTGTAAACAATCAGAATGATCGTACGCTGTGCAAGATTTGTTGTATCGAAGAAATACAGGTTGCCCTTCTACCGTGCGGACATGTGTTTGCCTGTCTGGGGTGTGCATTGAACCCTCAAGAGTGTAGCATATGCAGAGTGCGGACATCCGCTACGATAAGAGTATATCTATCGTAGCTAAGCCTAATGTAAATAATACTACTATGTGATCAAAAAATGATTTTGTTTAAACGTGTTTGTACTTATTGAAACTCCTAAAACAAACTATATAGGTAGAGGTCAACATAGGATAAGTTATTAAGTACTAGTGTCTCGATAATAATATGATTTGAACAATAACCAAATTAAACATTCAGTGTTAAATCTAGTTACAGCTGCATTATACACATTACAATCTGCTTGACAGGTCGCAACCCGCACGAGACACATTACTGGATATCTAGTAAACTCAGCCTCTAGACAAGTTTAACACTAGCTTAGACATATCTCTGTAAAAATTCCAATCATCCGGCGTAATTTAGGCTTAATATAACTTCGTAAAAACATGTAAACTCATGCTAAATCTAACAAAAATGTAAACCGTCGTTAAAGTGCGTTAAAATCTGATTAGGGCAAAACACGGGCCCTTCTCCAGGATGGCTTTACCTGAGACCTTGCTCAATGTTTGCCTTACCTAAGGCCCTGGTGGCTTCACCTAAGACCTGACTCCAGGGTAGCTTTACCTAAGTTTTGATGCTGTAAATGATACAACATACCTAGACAGGCCTTGAAGGTTTCTGCATAGCTATTTTGGTATGCGTTGGTAGCTATGTCTAAGGCCTAAGGCTTTTGCCGGTGCCTTCACTAACCATAAACCATTTGAACCAGGTGTCAGTTTGCTGGTTGATTAGCGTAAGTGTTTCAACGTTGGTTAGCTGAAACGTTGATCTGGCCGTAGCCTATTTGAGCTTGGTGTAAATGTTGGGCGGTTAAACTTAGCGTATGTTGGTCGGTTAAACTTAGCGTAAGACAGTAGTTTAGTTGAAACGCTGGCTATTTGATCTAGCCTACACTGGCCATCACGGTATCAACATAGCCGCCATCTTCGCCCTGGATGACTTCATATTCGATCCTAAGTTGTGCATCGGATACTGTGTGTTAGCCTTAGTCGAGCCATTCATCGGATATGTGTTAGCCCTAGTCAGGCTAAGCATAGGTTACTATGTGTTATCCATTAGCTAAGCTACGCATCGGATACTGTGTGTGTGTTAACCATAGTCAAACTAACCATTAGTTATTCACTAGCCTAGCTATGCTTTGGATACCATGTGTTAACCATTAGTCAATCTATGGTTCGGATACTATGTGCTAGCCCTAGTCAGGCTATGCATCGGGTACTATGTGATACGCATTAGCCTAGCTATGCAACAGGTACTATTTAATAACCATTAGCCAGACTATTATGTGTTAGTTTGTAATCAACCTACTCATGTGATAATCATAGTCAAGCTATGCTTTGGATACTGTTTGTTAAACCATACTCAAGCTATGCATTGGGTACTACATGATGAACATTAGCCTGTCTATGCACTGGAGATTATGTGTTGGGGCCTACTATGTGTTAATGATTAGCCAGGCTAGTGTTTCTTTCCAGCTGACTTTTGAAATGACATGTGTGACTATATCTAGACCATACATAATTGATATGCCAATTTTGGGGAGTTTATGCTTATTTAGCTAGGCTATGCACCGGATATTATGTGTTGGGGCCTACTATGTGTTAATGATTAGCCAAGCTATGTATCAGGTATTATGTGGTAATTTGTGGGCAGCTTGTAGGATAGTGTGTGATGACCGTTAGCTAAACTATGCACCGGATATAATGTGTTATACTTTGTAGGCCCATGTCTTCTTAGCATAATATCTATGCAAGCTTGCACACACATATATGTTTAACACATTATGTAGGCCTAACATAGTATGATAGCATGCATGTTGGCTTACCATAGTATTTATTTGGTTTACACGCATATTTATTTAACACACTATATAGGGTAATTACGTATGCAGGCCTAACATAGTATATAAGCCTATGTAGGATAGCATCCATGCTGGTTAGCATAGTATTTATGTGGGTTTACACGCATATCTGTTTAGCACAGGCTTAGCATATTATTTATGTAGGTTTACATGCATATTTGTTTAACACACTATATAAGCTATCATTCATCCTGGTTTAACATATTATATAGGCCTATGTGGGTAACGGGGATATTTGCCTAATACAGGTTGTATATAGGTTAACCTGCATATTGGTTTAACAGCGTATATATATGGCTATTTAGAGTATATTGCGTGCTGGTTTAACATAGTATATATGCCTATATTGGTTAGTATTGTATGTATATAGGCTGCGTGACTTTTTTAATTATATTGTAGTATTTGCTGACCGTCATGGGCGTGATAGGTTATGCATTGTTAGCTATACCATATTATACGGCTGCCAAGTTCTACCTGATAGACGAGGTGTAAATAGCTCAGGTCATATAGGCTTTGGCCAGTGGTTTACCGACATAGTAGGCCCATGTAAGTCGGCTTAGCATAGTATGTATGCAGGTTTACACGCATATTTGTTTAACACATTATGTGGACTATCACGTGTGTTGGCTAAACAAGCCTATGTATGATAGCATGCATGATGGCTTGGCATCGTTTTATAACATATATTTATTCTCGTTTTGTGATGGGCCTCTTTATTAGTGTTTCTCCATATATACCTTTATATCTAGATACATTTACGGCTATAGGAGATGTCCATTGAGGCTATTTGATTATTTACACTGATTTCTGATTATATATGTATACCGTGGTATGACGATATTACATAGTAATTTGATACAGTATTCAGATCATAAACATGCGCCTAGATTCACAACGACACAGCCGTGCGGGTTTCAAGCCTGCTATAGCGGTCACCGGCCGTCGTTGCGGTTTTTAGATAATGCGTTATCGCTGCAAGTCTGTACATGTCTAACACACGGTCGAGCGTATTCCTTGAAACGACAGGGCTTTATTGCTTTGTTTATTATTTTGTAGCATAGACAAATTTTGAGTTTGGCAATTATAACCCTTTGCCCCTCTAGTTAGGGTGGGCCTAATACCTGCTTAGAGTCGCTCGAACGCGGATACGTCATCAAATATATTAAACCTTTACGTGGGCTTGATAGGTTATGCATTGGTAGATGTACCCTATAGTACCTCCCATATTATACGGTTGCCAGGATCAACCTGATAGAAGAGGTGAAAATAGCTCAGGTCATAAAGGTTTTGGCCTGTGTTTACAGACATAGTAGGCGCATTTAGGGATTCATGTATGTAGGCCTAGCATAGTATGTATGCAAGCTTGCGTATTTGTTTAACACATTATGTGGGCTATCGTATATATTGGTTTAGCTATACCTTATAGTACTCCCCATATTATACGGTTGCCTGCCCGTGGTTCTACCTGATATATTAGGTGAAACTATCTCAGTTCATATAGGCTTTGGCCGGTGATTTACCGACATAGTATGTCGGCCTAGCATAGTATGTATGTAGGCTTGCATATTTGTTTAACACATTATGTGGGCTGTCATATATATTGGTTTAACACGTTATATAGGCCTTCTCGTCTTACATTGACAGTTTACGTAGGCCTACCGGGCCCCTGCGTTGTGATTGGTTGGTTCAACTTGTTGACTATTTGAACTCTATGTAGGTCGTTGGTCGTTTGATCTAACCGATCATTTTTGGGTAATTTCATATATTATTTGATAACCACCCCCCACTTAATGTAAGATTCCAGGGTTACTTTACCTATGGGCAGTCTTCGGGATGGCTTTTACCTGAGTCCTTGCTCCGTGTTTGCTTTACCTATGGTCTAACTCCATGGTAGCTTTACCTAAGCCCCGACTCCGTGGTAGCTTTACCGATGGTCTGGTTCCTGGGTTACTTTACCTAGGGCAAGGCTTCGGGATAGCTTTTACACGAGGCTTTGCTCCGTGTTAGCTTTACCTAAGGTCTAACTCTGTGGTAGCTTTACCTAAGCTTCGACTCTGTGGTAGCTTTACCGATGGTCTGGTTCCTGGGTTACTTTACCTAGGGCATGACTTCGGGATAGCTTTTACCCGAGGCTTTGCTCCGTGTTAGCTTTACCTAAGGTTTAACTCTGTGGTAGCTTTCCCGGAGGTCTAGTTCCTGGGTTACTTTGCTCGAGCGCTGATACGTCATCAGATAACCGTTAAATCTTTCCAAAAGTTACCCCCACCACCGGAGCTATTCCAGGGTTACTTTACCTAAGGGTCGGCCTTGAGATGTCCGTACCCGAGGGCTAGCTCCGTGTTAGCTTTACCTAAGGCCTAGCTGCCGGATGGCTGGGCTCGGATTGGCTTTAACCGAGACCGTGCTCCGTGTTAGCCTTACCCGCTCCTAGGCGGTGTTACCTCAAGCGCCGGTTTGGAAGCGGCTTTTACCTAGGACCGCGATTATTTTTGACAATCGGCCCTCAGGTGAACCCTCCCACACAGCCTACCATAATGGACTACACATATCCCATACGGTCATTTGATCCAACCGATCGATTTTCGGCAATTTCATATTTTTTGTGAATACTACCCCTGGTGAAACAGCCCCCGCAACGGTCCAAAAGGGCCTCTACACGTATCCCGTACTGTCTGTTGATCCAACCGATCGATTTTCGGCAATTTCGTATTTTTTGTAAAAACTACCCCTACGTGAAACTACCCCTCAGCAGCCCGTAATAGACTCTAAACTCACCCTGTCGGTCATGACACGATTTTCCAAAATTTTTTCGAAAACTACCCCCCACCCCCAATCCACCCCGGAGCATCCCCCGCGTATGGTCCTGAACGTGGCCGAGGTCACCCCAACACGTAGGTTAGGTTAGGTTTGATCCATTTTGGCTAGCTTAGGTTAGTTGGCTGGAATTTATTTTTTTTTCGAAAAACTACCCCTCACCCCTCTGGACGTGTTCAAAACCACCCCTAAGGCTTGGATCAGGGTCGCGACATCCGCCCGCATCATCCGAAACTACCCCTATAGTCCTAGGTTACGTAGCGGCCGATTTTTTTTTTTTTTTTTCGAAAAACTACCCCCTACCCCCCTGAACGTGGTCGAAACCACCCCTTGGTCTAGGGTCAGGGCCGGGATGACCTTGAGCATCATCCAAAACTACCCCTATAGTCCTAGATTACGTAGCGGCCGAGTTAGGGGTGGGTGCGCGCCAGTCTAGGGCCATATCTACTCAGCACACACGGTGAGAAAACAAGATTGACTGCCAGAGTCAACAAGAGCGCGAAATACATGAGTAATACCGTTAGACGAGGTAAGCTTAACAAGTAGAGTGCCTAAGAGAACAGTATTAGAGATTTGAGACGTATTCTGCTTTTCTTGACAGGTCATAGTGATTGGAGAAGGGGTTATTTCCTGTTGAAATGTCGGAGAGTCTTGACGCGAAGTTTGAGGTGTGGTCCGTTGCAGCGTAGAGTAATTTTCAAAATGTAATAATGTATGATGATTTTTGTGGCATTTGTAGCAACTAAACTTTGACCTACAGTCGTTAAGATGGTGAGTACCTAAGCATGAGGTACAACGCCCCTTTTCCTTTACAATTTTGAGACGGGATTTGGCGTCCTGACTCTTGAAGTCCGGACACGAATATATCTTATGGTCAATTTTATTGCATATAAAGCATGGATGAGGTTTAACTTTAATGGAGGAGCCTTCTCCATAATTGTAGGACATCAGTGATACTTTTTGTTTAAAGTATTTATTTTGGGAACCAGAGGGGGTGCGTGATCCAGACGAGAAGGTTTCGAGGTGAAAGGAGAATGAAGATTGGCATCTTCAACTTCATTGCATTCTTTACTTAAAAACTTAATAATTTCCTAAAACGGTTCCTAAGTTCACTATCCATTTTTCGTAAAAGCATAGCAGATAACAAAGGATTTTTACTAGTGATATCGATGTCAAGACCTTTAAGAGCTTGTATATTTTCTGATTATAAATTTACAAAATTTCTCATTTGTTTAGGCGTGTTGTTTACAGAGGGCAAATCTAAAATTTGATTAAGGTGTAAAGTAATTAACCGCCTCGGCGAGTGATATCTTTCTTTTAATAAGTCATAGGCCACTTTATAGTTAGCGTCAGAAATAGGGAGAGATTTAATTAAATTTAGCGGTTCTCCTGAGATAACGCTCAATAAATATTGAAGTTTAGAAACTGCTGGTAACGATTTATTTTCATGAATGCTAGCGTTAAATATATTAATGAATGACATCCATTCGAGAAATTCACCATCGAAATGCTTGAGTTCAAGCTTAGGCAGTCGTATATGTAACTGAGGAGTAACTATTTCACATTTAGGCCTTGTTGATGACATCTTACTTTCTATCGAATATACGGTAGAATTAACATAATCGACTAACTCGTTGATGCTGTTAAGAGGAGCGTAGTTGGGTTGAAAATTCGTGTTAGTCTGTATTTCTAGTTCATGATAAATGTCTAAAATATCAGAAAATTCTTCACGAAGCCTATTTATAGATTTAGCGCGCACCAACAATTTTTGCAGGATTGACTTATCAGATGTTTTTTTTTTGTTAGATCAAAAATCTCTTGAATTTGACTAAATATATTGTCTTTCTTTGATTTAATAACCGCCGAAGATTTTGCCATGATTAAATGATAGGTTTATAGTAGAAGATGAGATATTGCTTTAATTTTTAAATTACAAAATGTTTTAAAGAGATTAGGCCTACGAGCGTATATGTTTAACGGAGAGATAAATAAGCCTAAATAAAAAACAAATTGACGTAGGCTCAATGAGATAACCTTCTATAAACAACTGAAACCACTTTTCATTAACTTATACAATTAATTTAAACCAACATATTAATGCACGCCAAAGCCAAACAAAGATGAGAGAGGTATCAGCTGTTTCATATACTGCGACATGAACTAGTTTTCCAGTGTTTGCATGCACAGACAAAGTTTGAAAAAACTTGTAGAATGAACACATATAATGAATTGCATTTTTTTTTTGTATATAGGTCTTAAGGCTTAAGATCCGGCCCGGCTGGACCAAATTTGTTTGGTAACAATAGTTTCGGAGGACCAATAATTATTATAATTATATAAATTAATAGTTTGTACTTATGTGCACCATGGAATACACACTTATCACACTCGCATATTAAATAAGCGATTTCTGGCCAGAAAACTTGTTCGTATTCCACGCACTGGTCACATTCGGTATAAACATTAATAAAATAGTTACATTCACGTATTCTAGTACCTAAGGTACGGAGATTGAAAAGTATAATAGTATACTAGAACGTAGGGGTATCTGTCTACACTCCCGAAAGGTCTACCTTGCTCTGCCAGTTCAAACTGCAGAACAAACCTTATCACGGGTGAGCTTTGTCTGACTTTGGCGGCGGGTTTAAAATAAAAGAAAGTCTATATTAATTTTAAAAACGTAACAATGAGAAAGCCAGTTTTTCATGGAATATAGTTTTGGAGTGAGTAAACAGAAAGATTTGAAGGAATTGGTAGGAAGGAAGTTGGTAAAATGATGATGTGCATAATCTAAAAGGCGAAAAGAATAATTTAGTTCTAAGAATGACAAAGAACTAAAAGATCTTTCAAATACACATTCCTAGAATTTTACATTTTCGTCGTTTTCGCCATAAAAAACACTCGTATTTAACATTTTACCCCAGCAGTAGTCATACACTGCACGAATATTTACATTACTTACTATTGGATAAGCCGCAATCAATTGTCTCCTTGACATTTTATAAAAATATTGCAAAGCAAACACACGAACACGGCATATTCTAGGGAGATTTATAGTGCTTCTACACGAACCACAAGAGAAGCGAGTGTGGTACGTTCGAGAATAGCCATGTAGAGAGTTTTATTGTGTTTCTACACGAACCACATGAGAAGCAAGTGTGATACGTTCGAGAATAGCCGTACAGGCAGTTTTATTGTGCTTCTATACGAACCATATGAGAAACGAGTAAGGTACGTTTGAGAATAGCCGTGCAGGGAGTTTTATTGTGCTTTTACACGAACCACATGAGAAGCAAATGTGGTACGTTCGAGAATAGCCGTGCAAGGAGTTTTATTGTGCTTCTATGCGAACCATATGAGAAACGAGTGCGGTACGTTCGAGAATAGCCGTACAGGCAGTTTTATTGTGCTTCTATACGAACCATATGAGAAACGAGTAAGGTACGTTTGAGAATAGCCGTGCAGGGAGTTTTATTGTGCTTTTACACGAACCACATGAGAAGCAAATGTGGTACGTTCGAGAATAGCCGTGCAAGGAGTTTTATTGTGCTTCTATGCGAACCATATGAGAAACGAGTGCGGTACGTTCGAGAATAGCCGTACAGGCAGTTTTATTGTGCTTCTATACGAACCATATGAGAAACGAGTAAGGTACGTTTGAGAATAGCCGTGCAGGGAGTTTTATTGTGCTTTTACACGAACCACATGAGAAGCAAATGTGGTACGTTCGAGAATAGCCGTGCAAGGAGTTTTATTGTGCTTCTATGTGAACCATATGAGAAACGAGTGCGGTACGTTCGAGAATAGCCGTACAGGGAGTTTTATTGTGCATCTATACGAACCATATGAGAAACGAGTAAGGTACGTTTGAGAATAGCCGTGCAAGGAGTTTTATTGTGCTTTTACACGAACCACATGAAAAGCAAATGTGGTACGTTCGAGAATAGCCGTGCAAGGAGTTTTATTGTGCTTCTATGCGAACCATATGAGAAACGAGTGCGGTACGTTCGAGAATAGCCGTACAGGGAGTATTATTGTACATCTATACGAACCATATGAGAAACGAGTAAGGTACGTTTGAGAATAGCCGTTCAGGGAGCTTTATTGCGCTTCTATACGTACCACATGGGAAGCGAGTGCGGTACGTTCGAGAATAACCGTACAGGCAGTTTTATTGTGCTTCTATGCGAACCATATGAGAAACGAGTGCGGTACGTTTGAGAATAGCCGTTCAGGGAGCTTTATTGCGCTTCTATACGTACCACATGGGAAGCGAGTGCGGTACGTTCGAGAATAACCGTACAGGCAGTTTTATTGTGCTTCTATGCGAACCATATGAGAAACGAGTGCGGTACGTTTGAGAATAGCCGTTCAGGGAGCTTTATTGCGCTTCTATACGTACCACATGGGAAGCGAGTGTGGTACGTTCGAGAATAGCCATGTAGAGAGTTTATTGTGTT